>CAUYUJ010014854.1:0-12253 GCA_963575745.1 Prorocentrum cordatum | reverse complement strand
CCCAGTGGGACCTCCCCAGCGCCCCCCAGTGGTCCCCAGCGCCCCCCAGTCGGGCCTCCCCAGCCGCGCCCAGTGCCCCCTCCGCCCCGGCGATTTTATTTTTCGCGACGCACCCCTCCTCCCCCCAGTGGGACCTCCCCAGCGCTCCCCAGTGGTCCCCAGCGCCCCCCAGTGGGGTCTCCCCAGCCGTGCCCAGTGCCCCCTCCGCCCCGGCGATTTTATTTTTCGCGACGCACCCCTCCTCCCCCCAGTGGGACCTCCCCAGCGCCCCCCAGTGGTCCCCAGCGCCCCCCAGTGGGACCTCCCCAGCCGCGCCCAGTGCACCCCCGCCCCGACGATTTTATTGTTCGCGACGCCCCCCCCCCCTAGTCTCCCCAGCTCGCCCTCTGAACCTCCTCTTGCGGCCCTGTTTGTTCACTCCTTCTGCGATGTCTGGCCCCCTTGCGGCCCTGTTTGTTCACTCCTTCTGCGATGTCTGGCCCCCTCTCCCCCCCCCTCCTCCTCCACCTCCTCCTCCTCCCCCTTCCTTTTTGTGCAAGAGCCATGGCGCACGTGCCCCTTGTTACGAAATCTGGAGTACCCGCCGCTCCGAGCCGAGGCCTGCTCGTGCGATGCTGCGCGCCCTCTCTTGGCCGAGAGAGTCGGGCGATGGGGTGCAGCGTGCGTGCTTGGGGCGTGGCTTCACGAGAGCTGCCTCCCCTCGTTCCCCCTCCGCCTCCCCCTCGCAGTGAACGTCCACGGTGAGGGCGGGGAACCTTCCCGAGGGCACCCCATAAGGATCACCCTGGCACGCGGAGCCGTCTGGTAAGAGGGCCCGGAGAACGAATCCGACAACGCAGGGCGGTGCAAGAAACTCTCCGGGCCGTTCACAAAGCGCAAGTTCTCGGGTCCGGGTGGTTTGTCCTCCCTTGATCTTGGCAAGGGCCGACGGAGCCTGCGCGCGACAGCCAAAACGCGCATCAAGGGCGGGTGGTAAGGACGCGAGACCCTTGGCTGCGGGCGACCAGTGAAAGCGGCAAAGGACGCAGAGGCAAGGGCACAAGGGCACCCTAGATATGAAGGCGCGCATCCTTACTGGGCGGAATGTATCGACGGAGCTTCGGGCGCGGCCTAACCGACCCCTCGCAAGCCATCCCCTTGGGTGGCGTCATCCTCGCCGTTCGGGCCCCCCTCCGACCCCACACATACGCCTTGGGGCGAGGCAAGGGGGACGCCACGGAAGGGGATGGATTGCTAGGGGTCAGCCGACAGAGCGGGCGATAGAGCCTGCTTGCTACAGTCGACCCATAGAATAAAGATGCGCGAAAAGGATGCAAGGGCCTTGGAAGGCCATGTTGACGTTTTTCGAGTGGGGCTGACCAACGCAAGTTGCCAGGGATGGGCCGAAGCTCCTGATGCGGGCCGACAATAGAGGAACAAACAGCGGCATGAACAGACACTTTTGACGGTCCGCGCGGATTTCTGGGGTCTGGGCTAGAGCCTCTCCCATTGCGCGTAACGCGCCAGGGGCGACGCCGGAGGCGCCGCCAGGGGGGCCCAACGCGGATCCAAGAAATCCGCACGGAGCTCGGAAAGTTGATGTTTGTGTTTTTTCGAGACGGAGCTGAATGGGGTAACGCTGCTCCTTCTGGTGACCTTCCTGGAGCCACTCGCTCCACCTGTGTGTCGATGCTGCGTCGAACGTTCATCGACTCGAGTCGATCTCGAGCCGAACCTGCATCGAACCTGGGTCGAACCTGAGTCGTAACTGGGTCGAACCTGCGTCGAACTGGAATCGAAGTAGAATTTAACTGAGGGGTCGAACAGATCCGTCAGGTGCGCCCCAGGAAGGTCTTCCACATGAGAATCCTACCCGAAGGTCTTCGACACTCCCCTAGAGGCCTCCCAGATAGGGTCCGAGTAGATGGTGTCGGAGGATCGCGCCGCATCGCCGATGCGGTTCGATGCGGAGCCCGATTTTTTCCCCGCCGACGGCGCCGATGCATCGCCGACGTCGCCAGTGCATCGCCGATGCATCGCCGATCCATCGGCGATGCACTGGCGATGCGGGAGATGGGGGAGCACGGAGGTGGGTCAGGAGGGGGACAAAAACACACAGACACAATTGATCGTCGATTCCCAGGAAAATCTACTAAAATATATGAAAAGCGGGGAGGAAGACAGAAACCCAGAACATATGGGAATACACGGCAAATCCTGGGTTTGGTGTGCATTTATTTGTGTGTCCCTGGGCCCCTTCAGTGGTGGTCCCAGACGTGCCCGCGCCGTGGCAAAAGTTACTTTCTGGGAGGTCCTGGAGCGTGCTCAGCCTGCCAGGGCCCTCCCCGAGGCCCTCGACAGGCCCCCGGGGACGTCAACTAGCGGCACTCGGGCGGATGGTAAGGGGGGCTGGCTTTAAATCCCAGACCCCATCTAGGAGGCCTAGACTTGTGGATCCCATGACAATGGACATTCTAACAATCCGATCATTGGATTACAGATGTGTTTAACATGTGTAAAAACACGTTCTGAACATGTTTCGAACATGTTTGAACCATATGTTTAAGACATATTTGAAACATATGCTAGACATCTGGAAAATTATTTGGCAGCATGCTTCCTCTCTATTAATCGACTCAGGCGTTGGCAGAACTGGGTTCAATGGAACCTGGTTTAGTGATGTGTACTGGGGGACGCGGACGCCTTCCCGCCCCGTTCCACTAACTGGAACTGCCGTCACCCGAAAAAGCACCAGCTGCGGCAGACCTGGTTTGGTGATTCTGGCCAATTCAAGGGCTCTGGGGCCCTTCCACTAACCGGGTCCCCTTACCTGGGGTCCTGGCCTCAGGTGGGCCCTGGAAACGACAGGGCCGTTTGGTTACCGGTTCCGTTTAGCCGTTTTTTTGCCGGTTCCGACGCCGTTTTTGTACCGGTTCCGTCGCCGTTTTTTGACCGGTTCCGGCTCCGGTTCCAATCCTGGAGCCGTTTTTTTGCCGTTTCCGGTCGCCGTTTTTTTGCCGTTTCCATTTTCAAGGGACACTTCTTCGGAAACGGTGAAAAAACGGGCCTGCCGCTTCTGGGGCCCACAAAGGTCCTGGCTATACCCGATCGACTTCCCAAAGCCTGGACCATCCGACCCCGCCCAGCCCCGCGCGCTGCGGCGGTCATGGTGCACGGCCAGCCGGTCAGCACCGAGAGGGCCTCCATCGCGTCGCCCCCGGCCGAGAGCGCCTCGAGGTGGTGGGCGCGGAAGCGGCGGGAGGGCGCAGCGGGAGGGAGGGACGGGGGAGGAGGAGGAGGAGGAGGAGGAGGAGGACGAGAAGAGGAGGAGAGGAGGAGAGGAGGATAGGAGGAGAGGAGGAGGAGAGGAGGAGGAGGGGAGGAGGAGGAGAGGGAGGAAGGGAGGAGGAGGAGGAGGAGAGGAGGAGGAGGAGGAGGAGGAGGAGGAGGAGGAGGAGGAGGGAGGAGGAGAGAGGGAGGAGTGAGGAGGGGGGGAGGAGGGAGGAGGGGGAGGGGGAGGAGGGAGGAGGGCGCAGCGGGAGGGAGGGAATGACAGGGCGGAGGAAGAGGGATCCCCGACGGTGGGCCCCAGGCTACAGTTACGTAGGTCGGGCATGTCCCCCATACAGGCAGATTTTGTAAGTAAAATTCTAAGGAATCAGAACTACTCAAAACGTACCCAAAAGTAGTGAAACACTCGTCCCCAGACCATATATTAACTATTTTTGGATATCCCTCCTGTAGAGGGACATGCCCGACTTGAGGCTACCGTCGGGCTTCAAAACATGGAGCGCTGCAAAAGTAGCGAAGCCCATTTTTTGGCGCCACAAACGCCTGGGTGCGCGAGGAGGGCTGGCGGAACAGCCAACGAACATCGATCCCCTTCTGAATCCAAAGCGGTCCTTCTATATCAGCGTCTTGACTGCAGGAGCGGACCCCGAGCGGGCAAGTGGTGTCCGTGGAGTTCAAATAGACTGAGGTCGTGCCCCAGACCTACACGGATTCTAAGGGATGTCCATAGAGTCCAATGAACTCTGGAGGATTCCTAAGTCTTTCTATGGATCCTTCGGGATTCCAAGGATTCCAAAGAAAGAGCTGGCCTCCGTCATGAAGCCGGACGGGTGCCCAGGCGGCGGACGGGGGGGAAGAGGCAAGGGGAGGAGAGGAGGGACGGGCAAAGGGAGGCAGAAGAAGTGGAAGGCGCATGCAAGTTATTGCGAAAAGGAGCACCAGGTGACGAGCGAACATCCTCTTTTCTTGCACCCAGTAAGCGGCTAGGTGCACGAGAAGCGCTAGAGGAACCACCATGGCAGGTCATGAGAGTGATGGGGCCGTGTGTGTGTGTGTGCGCAGGGTCCACATGGCACCACAGCGAGCCTCTTCCGAGCATAGGCTGCTCCTTCTTCCCCTTCTTCTTGCCTGCAGCCGACGGGCGCCTGTGCCTGGAGGCCCCTGCCTTCGGACGGGGGGCTGGGGCCCCAGGAAGGCCTCGCGGCTCTCTCTGCCGCGGGCGCTGCTGCAAAGATCGACGCGCCCCGAGGCGGAAACGGCGGCCCGCCGGAGAAGGCTCGAAAGGCCGTGCGAGGGGGAGGGGGCGAGGGGGCGGGATGCGATGGGGGAAGAGGCCAAAAGGCGGCGGAGAGGAGGACGTGCCATCGCTCGGACGTCCATTATCCGTGCATGTTTCGTTTTCGTGTGTGTCTGTGTCTTTTCTTCTCGCAGGGTGCTCCAGAATGTTCCTCAATGATCCCCGCCGAGAAAAAATGCACACGTCCGAGCGATGCCAAGAGGAAAGGAACGGGAAAGGCAAAGAAACGAGGATGGAGAGGAGAGGAGGAGACAAGAAGAGAGGAGAGAAGAGGAAGAGAGGAGAGGAGAGGAGAGGAGGGGAGGGGAGAGGAGGGGAGGAAAAGAGGAGGAGAGGAAAGGAGGGGAGAGGGAGGAGGAGGAGGAGGAAAGGAGGAAATGGGGAAACTAAGAAGAGAAAGGCAAGGAGGAAGAGGAAGATAATCGAGGCTGTCTCGTAGGATACGGGTAAGACTTTACCATGATAATGCTCTACCGTGATGTGCTACACACTGATCAATCCAATTGCCAATGCAACTCTTTCATATGTCATTATGGATATCCAAATTGTTTGTGCTCGTTTACACAGCAAGTGCTGCATTATGTGTATCATACTACTACGTTGCGCGGTGTACCATGTGCAAGAACTGCGACGACATGACACTTTGCGCGCCACACGCCGATTTCAGAAGCGCGTCTGCTCAGATGCCCCGCGGGACCGTCATGAACCCCAAAATGTGCACAGCAACGCACTCGCTTGACTGTGCAATTTACATGATTGACCCCCGCGGTGCCTACCGCCCCCTGTGTCGCACCCCCATCCATCTCCCGAGGAAGCCGACGACTGCGAAACACAAAGCAGTTCTGTATGACACATCTGAACCAGCTAGGACCCTGGCATGAAGCAAGAAGCATAGGCGAGCGGGGAGAACGCGGCACGTGCCTTTATTTCCTCGCATGAGAATTGATGCAAGTGGCGTTGCTGCTTCACTTCTGCCTAATAGCTCTCTTGCTTGCGATAGCCATCCTGGCATGTTCTCCCAGCGGGGGCGGGATTCTACCACAAGTTGGCCCCCGTCCTCTGGGCCACCTGACAGGCTGCGGCTGCGCTTGGCCACGCACCCGAAGTTTTCCCGAATGCAACTCGATCGTACCGTCTTAACAACAATGCACCTCGTGTCTGGCGACTGTTGGCGGTCGACGCTTGTCCATTACCTGATGCGCCCTGTCTCTTGCTGCCAACGAGTCGGGCGGTCCCCAGCGTAGCGGCGCTGGTAAGGACGTGCCTGCTCGCGCTGTCCGCCGCTGACAAACCCTCATCTCGCGTTTTCCTCGTGTGAGACCAAGCGATCAACGGATCGGGACTGACATGACATCCGGCTCCATATCGGCCTCCTGTTCTAACTCTGAGTTCTGTAGTAACCCCAGGAAGCATTTAAGAACCCCCCCGGCGATATCTTAGCACCGCATTTTTATTCGATATTCCGAGGAGCCGAAATAACCGCACGATAGGTTTAGCACCCGGACACACAACAAATTCGCGGAGGCCTGGCCCCTGGGCTACAATCGAAATTCGAAATTCAAATCTGCGTGGCTCTCATGAAAGACTCAGGATGTCGCTTGCTGCTTGGAAAATTCGTGGGTGGAGGAGAGGAGGAGGAGGATGAGGAGGAGGAGGAGGGCTCCTGGTGCCAGGTAACGCTTCCAGGGTGCGGAAGGGTTATCGATTTGCCGGAAGGGGGGGGGGGGGGTCTTAAATGCTTCCTGGGGTTAAGGCTCCAAGAATTTGACAGCTGCAGGCCTTTGAACAGAAGGGCGGGACGTCCCCCGCCGAAAGCACGCTGCTTCCACTCTCCCGCCGAATGGCTGCAGGGGCGCACGTTTGAGGTAAAGCATGCCGTGCCGCGTCTGGAAGAAAGGAGCTTCCGCTGGAAAGCTGCGGGAGGCACTGCCCTCCTGAGTAGCCCGCCTGGGCACCCGCGCCTAATGGCGAACGCCCGCAGCCGGAGGCTACCCGAGGATCGCCAAACGGCACTCCGTTCCTTTGCCTGCCCTCCCGCCTCTGCCACCCGGCGCCTTGCAGAGGCCGGCCTCCTCGGCGCCGCCCTCCGGCAGGTCGCGGCAATTTTCATTCTGGTGACTTCCGCAACGGATCTCGCCCTCAACCTCCCGACGCAACCGCCACTGCCACGCGGCACCGGGAACCGCCGCTCGGCGTCCCACTGCCACCTCCGCGGGCAGCTCGGACACCTCACGTCTGCCTGGGAGGGGCCTCTGATGGTGAGATGCGGCGCGGGCCGGGGCCGAACCGGCACGCGTACTATCTCCGCCAATCCTGACGAGGATTGCTGAGGCAACGCCTCTCCCTTCCAGATGGCGCCCGAGAAGAAACGGCCCTTCCTCGAGGGCTTCAGGCAACGCCCGACAGGGGATCTCGCCCCCCCCTCCCCTCGCGACCCCCAGGAGACAGCCCGCCACGCGACTGTGAAACGCGATTATCTACAGCGCAACTATCCGCTCCCCTAAGGATGGCGGCGCAATGCCCGAAGAAGCCATCGCCCCCTACGGCGCGGGCTCTTGCCACTGCTGCGAAGGATAATGATCGCTCCGCGCTCCCGAGCACCGGATATCACAAAAACAACATCGGGCTTGGGGCTTGCGCTGCTTATCAGAGCAGGGAGTAACGATCACGTCGAATGGTTGACTCCAAGTTGAGGACATGGGGCTGACCTCAGAAGTGAAGCAGCTGCCACCAAGTCCGCCCCACAACCATGATGCACCTTTGATGGGGATACAAGAGCTATGCCCCTCTCACTCTTCGAATAGGGCCCCTTCTCTCCCCCGTGCAGCCTGCAAGTCTCACAACTGGCCCCGGGGTCGCCCCGCGGCTGCGCAGCGCAAGTACCAGCGCTATAAGCTACTGCCTGCCCTGTGAGGTTGCGCCCGAAAAGCTTCCCCACGACTGCGAAGCTCATGTTGCACCCAGCCCCTGGCCCGCCCCCCCCGCGAACGTGAAGCACAAGTAACGGCTATGAGCTATGCCATAGCCTATGCATTCTCGCCTGGAGCGTTGCCCCACGACTGCGAAGCAAAAGTTGCAATTGGCCCCTGGGTCGCCCCGCGACTGTGAAGCACAAGTATCAGCTAGATGACACTAAATCGCCCCTGGAGTTTCGCCCAAAGGGTTGCCCCACGACTGCGCAGCACATGTTGCAACTGGTCCCTGGATCGCCCCCGGCCTGTGAAGCGCAAGTATAAGCTATGAAAAACCGCATGGCCTATAACTCTCGTCCGAAATACTACCCCACGACTGCGAAGCACAAGTTGCAACTGGACCCCGGGTTGTCCCGCGACCGCGAAGCACCAGCATCAGCTATGAGCTGAATGGCCTATCAGCTGTCGCCCAAAGGGCCGCCCCACGTCTGAGAAGCACAGGTTGCAACTAGCCCCTGTGTCGCCCCTTGTCTGAAGCACAAATAACAACTATAGGCTATTGCGTCGCCCCAGGGGGCTGTCCCACGACCGCGAAGCGCAAATTACAACCGGACCCCGGGCCGCCCCGCGACCGCGAAGCAAAGGATCAGCTACATGATGCTCAATAGCCCCTAAATGTTCGCCCGAAGGGCTGCCCCGCGACTGCGAAGAACAAATTATCACTGCCCCCTGAAGCGCAAGCAACAGCTACCCACGACAATGAAGCACAGGTACCAGCTACAAGATATACACTTTCGCCCAAAGGGCCGCCCCACGACTGTGAAACATGAGTAACAGAGTCAGGCTACCACATCGCCGTGCCAATCTTCTGCGCACCCATTTGAATTGGTGCCCATTCGCCAGCGACAGTGGCGTGAGAAGGCTGCCTCGCCTGCGCGAGTCCTGGATTTCGGCCGCGATCGCTGACTCAGCCGATGCTGGAGACGAAGGTGGAGGCAGGAGCGGGGGATAGTGCGCGCGGATAGGGCGCGGTCCCGCCCTGGTTGGCTGGGTCGGCTGGCCCACCACTGGGGCAGGCAACGGTGGCTCCAGCAGCGCATCTTTGGCCGCCGATGCGCCCGTCTGGAAACCTGGGTCTCGCCCTTCCTTGTGGAAGGCTTTCCTTTGTTTTTTTCGATGGCACCTGCCTGGGGTACAGTAGCAGCCCCTAGCCGCGTGGCAAAGATACCGCTTCAAAGTTGCGGCGTTCTCACTGCAAGTCTGGCGCTCCTCCATCGACGGTTGTGCTAAGAGGGAGGCTCCCATCTTCGCATACCGGCATGCAACACATGCAACATCGTTTCCCGTGGCAGGGTGCCACTCACGCGTCTGAGGTTCTGGCGTGTCGGCATCTACGTGCGCCACGACCTAGTAAATGTTCTATCCTAGCCTGGATTAGATCTGATCGGAACTCGCAAATCAGCATAGATGTGGTGCCTGGAGACAACTTGCGCCCAAAGCACCGACTCGAGCTGCACCCCCCCCCAGAAGATCAGAGCGGATGGCGTTTGACTCCGGGCAATGTTCCATGCACGCTAGGACGGCCACATGCTCCGCTGCTGGTGATGTCCGCGGGTACTGGTCGCCTACCGACCCCTTCATTGCCTCACAAAGGTCCCCCCCGGCGGTGAGCTTAATCACCGCCCACCCTGCCGCGTGGAACTCTGCGGGCCCCTGGAAGGCGTCTCGGGTGCTGACCGAGAAGTCCAGGCAGCAGAATTGGAAGGGCACGATGCCCGTATCCTTGGGAGGTTGCACTGAGAATCCGAGCAATTCTAAAAATCCGCACGCCAATGGAAAGTTCTGGCACTTGCCATTGGGGGCGATTCTACCAGCTGGCTGCAGCATTGCCTCCCTAAGGGGAACTGTTATTAGGCAGCGGTGCAGCCTGTGCGAACTATCAGCTGACTCAAAGGAGCCTACGAAAGTGGCGACGGTTGCGCAGTTCGCAGCCACCCAGGGAGCAGCGAGGTCTCGTCTGGGTCTGCGTGGCCCCCGACACCGCTGGACCTCCCAGGAGCCCACGACAGTGGCGACGGTTGCGCAGTTCGCAGCCACCCAAGGAGCAGCGAGGCCCAATCTAGTCTGTGTCCGCGTGGCCCCCGACTCCGTTGGACCTCCAAGGAGCACACGAAAGCGGTGACGGTTGCGCAATGTGCAGCCACCCAAGGAACCGCGAGGTCCCGTCTGGACTGGGTCCGCGTGGCCCCCGACCCCGCTGGACCTCGCAGGAGCTCACGACAGTGGCGACACGGATGCGCAATTCGCAGCCACCCGAGGAACAGCGAGGTCCGGCCTGGGTCCGCGTTGCCCTCCACTCTGCCAGAGTTCCCAAGCCTCCCAGGAGTCCACGACAGTACCTCCCAGGAGCCCGCGGAGGTGGCGACGGTTGCGCAGTTCTCAGCCATCCAGGGAGTAGCGCAGGAGGAGGCAGGAGGAGGGGGGAGCGGGGGAGGAAGAGCAGGAGGGGGAGGAAGAGGAGGAGGAGGAGGAGGAGGAGAAGGAGGAAGAGGAGGAGGAGGAGGAGGTGGTGACCGCAGTGCTCGATTCAAAACCAAAACCCGACACAGGAGAGTTGGTTGGGAATTATCATGCACCGACAACCCCTTGGGCTAATGCGTGAGTCCTGGTCTTGGGTTTGGTAGGTAAGATTCACTCCCTGGGGCGTGTCCCCGGGCGGTGGGACATGACTGGGGCGACAGGAACACGAGAGCGTGAGAAGATGACAGTGAAGACAAGGAGCTACCTTTCTCAAGAAAAATCTACAACGCAAACAAAAAATGAAGATCCACAACGACAAGCCAGGAATCGCTAAAACACATCAGACAATAGCTTGTTTTGGCTCTTAAGTTGTCAAGAACCCAAAATGCAAAACGGTTAAACAACACACGCCCTGGGTCGAGGAGGAAGCCAGCGTCGTCTGTCGTCGGTCGTCGTCTTCGTCGAGGTCAATCTTGTCGGGGTGGATGTCGAAGTCATCGTCGCCGTCGTTTCCCGTCGTCGTCGTCGTTGTCGTAATGGTCGTCGTCGTCGTCGGCGGCGCCGGCGTCGGCGTCGGCGTCGTCGTCGTCGTCCTCGTCGTCGTCGTCCTTGTCGCTCGTCATTGTCTTCGTTCGTCGTTCGTCGTGGTCGTCGACGTCATCGATGTCGTCGTCGCGAGGTCGCGAGATGCAGAACACCTTGAGGGGAAGGGCGGGGCACCGGAGGTAGGTTGGGCATGTCCTCCTGCAGGCGAATTTTGGGCCCGACTTACAAATATGCCAAACGATTCAAAACAAACCAAACATTAGTCGAAACATCGCACCCAGACTGTTTTTCAACTATTTCTAAAAGGGATCCCTCCTGTCAGATTTACAAGGTATTCAAAGCATGCGCACAACTATCCCCACATATCTATAACAATAATGTAAACATAGAGGAATAGTTTTTTTTTGGGGGGGGAGGTCAGGGAACACGCGAAGCACCAGCCAGAAGCCACTCGCCGTCAGCTGCCTGCAACGCCACCGGCGGACAAATCCAGCCAGGACTACGGGGGCACAAACAAATGTCACGGACTCGGTGCGCGGGCGATTTTCCGCCACTGCTTAGGAGAACACTCTCCCAACAAAGCGTGGCTCTTTTCCCGCCGCGGGGAAAGAGAAGCGGTTTTCCTCCTACGAACCGTTCCCCGACGAATCTCTGACCGCTTTTGGATTTTCCTCCTGCAGAGGGACACGCTCGGCGCCGGCCCGCGGCGGCAGGGCCCGTCCAGCGACCTGCCCCGGGCCCGCGGCGGCAGGGGCGGCCCGCCTCGTAGGAGCCGCAGGCCTTCGCAAACGCCTCCGGCCGGGCAGCCGGCGGAGGGCGAAGGGGGAGGAGGGCGACGGGGAGGAGAGCGACGGGGAGGAGGGCGACGGGGAGGAGGAGGAGGAGGGAGAGGAGGAGGAGGAGGAGGGCGACGGGGAGGATGGCGACGGGGAGGAGGAGAAGGAGGAGGAGGAGGAGGAGGAGGGGGAGGAGGAGGATGATGATGATGATGATGATGATGATGATGATGATGAGGAGGAGGAGGAGGAGGAGGCGTCCTCCTTACCCCCAGAACTCGTAGGAGCCGCAAGCCTTCGCGAACGCCTCTGGCCGGACAACTAGGAGGAGGGTAAGAGGGGGAGGAGGGCGACGGGGAGGAGAGGAGGAAACGCCCTCTTGTCTCCCTTTTTTTCCCCCCTTCAGGGTGCATCTCTGACAATCTTCGATGAAACCAAACCGTCCGTTATCCTTACAAATTCCTCTTTGTACCTCTTGGTGATGTCCTCCTCCCACCGACTGGTGGGAGGGATTCTGGTGGGAGGGATTCGAGGGCATCGGGCGCATCAGCGCGAGCTTGTCCGCAGCTTCGATACTCCCAGGTTGATGACACGCGCAATCGACTCTGTGCCCCTGCGGTCCACCATCTCGGCCTGCACCCGCGGCTGGCCTTCTAACTACGTTTAGGTCAGGCATGTCCTCTTACAGGCGGGTTTTGGACGGAAGATAATCAATAATAAAAAATGCCTGACAACAGTCAAAAACAGTCCAAACATCGTCCCCATATTTTTTGCTTGTGACAAGCAATGTTTGAAAATTCCTCCTGCAGAGGGACACGCCCGACTTAAAACTGCCTCACTTCACTGCCTGCTGTTGCACGCCGTTGCTTGCACCGAGGCCCCGGTCGCGTATACGGTCGGGCACTGCTGCTTCGCGTGCCGCGTACCGCGGC
>CAUYUJ010014853.1:338385-372197 GCA_963575745.1 Prorocentrum cordatum | reverse complement strand
AAAATATGGGAAAATATGGGAAACCTTTTTATTTGTGTGTATTTATTTGTGTGTCCCAGGGCCCCTTTAATTGAGTAAGGTGGTCGGGTAAGGTCGCGCGGTTAAGCACCCTCGTCTCCAACGCAGCGCGCCGCGCCGGCGGCCCACGTAAGCCACCGCGTGAGGTCGCTACGCCATCTCGCGCAAGACCCGTTTTCAGAGCCCCGAATCATCAGGGATAACTCGGGTCAGGGATAACTCGGGTTCGTTTTTCGGGAATCCAAACCCGAGTTACCCCGGACCCGAGTTACCCCAGATAACTCGGGCGCCCAACGTTTTCGATCGTCGCTCATATGAAAACCCGCCGCACCACCACGCAGATCGCGACGCCACGGTCCAATACCAAAACTTGGCTCAAACACGTTGACACGAAAGCTTCGGCAGCACATGGGAGCACGATGCTTTTGTGCACGATCCTGCGAAAAAGGGGGATTCGCCTGAACCGTCCTCGCAACATCGAGCCCCGGCGTACGACATACACAGAGAACACACACACACACAACACACATGCAACACACAGAACACACAACTTACATACCACAGAGCACAACACATAAATTACATGCACACATACACTGAACACACACACACACACACAGAAAACATAGAGCACACACACACACACGAACAACACATCACACAACACATTCACAACGCACACACGCACACAGATCACACATAGCACATCATCGGCAACACATTCATAGACAGCACACACAACACACAACAAACTGAACAGATAGCACACAACACACAATCCACATACTACACCCAGGACACACCCAGAACACACACGCATACAACACACAGAGCACGCAACACACAACACAATCACACACACACACATCACAGCCAACACACGCAACACGCACACAATACATCATTCACAGGCACACAACGCACACAACAAACAACACAAGCACACCACAACCACACATAGAACACGCAGAGCACGGAACTCACACATAACACACGATACATTCACAGTGTACCCACACAGGCAAACACGTCACTCAACACGCACAGCTCACACACGCACACATCTTGCAGTTGTTGTCGGATGAGCCAAGACACACATGTGCCACTTGTATCGTTGACCCCCCAGGGCCCAAATATATTGGGATCCGTCGCCCGCCGATGGCCTGAAGATCGACCCCCTCAGGCAGTGGTCATGGATAGATCCTCGCTTCGCAGCCATCCGCCCCACGCACCCGCCGCCGTTCATGAGTCATGCGTTCGGGCCTCCGGTTCGCTCGGCCAGACCTGTCCGAGACACATTCTTCCGTGCTGGCGCCGAGGTTTGCGAGAGCCCCCCCCGCGCAGATGCAGGGTCGGCTCCCCCGTTGGAGACCGAGGTCGCTGCAGGTCTGTGTCAGTGCCCGTCTGCGGCGCAAGAGGCATGCCATGGAGCTCCCGTGGATTTGCCAGGATACCCACCTCGAGGACGTGTGATGTTCGAGGCCTCCTGGATGGGGTCGGAGTGGACGGGGTCGCAGGATCGTGCCGCAACACCGACGCATCGGCGATGCATCACCGATGCGGCTTGATGTGGTGACCACTTTTCTCCGCGCCGACGTCGCCGATACATCGCGGACGTCACCAGTGCGTCGCCGATGCATCGGCGATGCATCGCCGACGGACGTATCGGCGATGCGGCAAGATCCTCTGACCCCATGGAACTCGGACCCCATCTAGGAGGCCTTTCGACTTGGTCTGTGCGCGCTTCTCTCCTCTGTCTTCTCCCAGATAATGTGCGCTGAGAGAGAAGTCGCGTCTACGAGGAGGAGGAGGAGGAGGAGAAGGAGGAGGAGGAGGAGAGGGGAGGAGGAAAGGCGGAGGGAGGAGTGAGGGAGGAAGGAATAGAAGGAGGAGGGAGGAGAGGAGGAGGAGGAGGGGAGGACGCGGGAAGAGGAAGTAGGAGGAGGAAGGGAGGGAGGAGGAATGCGGAGGAGGAGGAGAGAGGGAGGAGGAGGAGGAGGGAAGAGGGAGGAGGGGGAGTAGGGTAGTGAGTGGCTATGCGTTTTTGGTCCGGAATTAGTATTGTGTAATGCTATGGGCAAATGGAGTAGGTAACTGTGGTAGGCAGGACGAGCAGTGCTACGGGGGAGCTGACTCGACTAAAGGGAAAAGTATAGGTGCGTGATGACACCCTCACGGTAAATGCGACGCATCAGAGCGCTGTGTGAGAGTGCCCATACACTGCTCGTAGCCTTGCGTCCGTCGGTTCTGAGATGGGGGCCTTTGTTGAAAGGGGCCTTCGCGCGGGTGCATGGCTCTTCTCATATTCTCCGCCCTGAGGTTGTTACAAGGGTGCCGGAACATTCTCGCTGGGTCGTTTCATCCCAGCGGCACTTTGGCCACTGACGCGCGGGAGGATGAAGGAGGCAGGAGGCCGGACGGGGGAGAGGAGGGAGGAGGCAGGAGGCGACGAGGGCCAGGAGGCGATCGGCAGACCTTCGCAGGGGGAGAGCGGGAGGGAGGCGAGGCAGGAGCCGCGCGGGCCCCGAAGCACTGATCTCGGCAGCTGCCGCGAGGGCTTCTCGCAGGAGGGCCCGTCGGGACAGCGGCGGCTCTCCCTTAGAAGAAGAAGAAGAAGAAGAAGAATAAGAAGAAGAACACACAACGCCGTAAGCATAAACTCTTGGTGCTCCGCGCGGACTTCTTGGCTCCGCGCTGGGCCCCCCACCCTGGCGGCACCTCCGGCGCCGCCCCTGGCGCGCTCCGCACGCCGGGGAAGGGGGCTTCCAGCGCAGATCCCAGACACCCGCGCGGAGCGCCAAAAGCTCATGCTTACGGCGTGTTTTATTTTTCTCCTGCTCCTCCTCCTCCTCCTTCTCCTCCTCCTCCTCCTCCTCCTCCTCCTCCTCCTCCTCTTCCTCCTCCTCCTCCTCCCCCCACTCTCCTCCTGTCCCTGGTGTTGCTCGCCCTCTCTGAACCTCCTCGAGGCGTGTCGTCGCCACGGGCAGGTGGCCCGCCCGGGAAAGAGCGGGTCCGGGGACGGATGTTTGCTTGAGCGGGTGTGGTGGCCGGGCGGGAGCGCCGCCGTGCCGTGGTCTCGAGTGGCCCTCCGAGGCCCAGTGGCCCCTGAGCACAAGGGTGCAGAGGAGGACGAGGAAGAGGAGGGGAAAAAGGAGGAGGAGGAGGAGGAGGAGGAGGAGGAGGAGGAGGGGGAGGAGGAGGGGGAGGGGGGGAGGAGGAGGAGGAGGAGGAGGAGGAGGAGGAGAGGAGGAGGAGGAGGAGGAGGAGGAGGAGGAGGTGATCTTTGGGCCCACGGCTGCAGTCTGGTTCCCGAGCGGGCCAGGGTCCGGGTTTGCCAAGCAGTCCTCGTTTATACGGAGCCGCGGGGCCCGCGGGGTGGGGGCCCTGCCTGTAGGTGTGAGGCCCGCACCTTCTCAGGAGCAGCCTCCTTCTAGGAAGCCTGCCCCCCTCCCCCTACCCCCTTTTGTGCGCGCCGCCAAGTCCAGCGCACACGTGAGGGGTGCACGTGCCCTGTACGTTCCCAGACCCCCTCGCGTCGTGAAACAACAACACAAGGGGAGGTTTCTCGCGATGGATGGCCTCCAGGAGCCATCCTTTTACGGCCCCGGAGCCGTCAAACATCGACTCAGGATCAGAAACCAGTCCCGGGTAATGGGCCCCACATTGGAAGGGACCTCTCAAGCTTGCGTCAGTCCTGCGCAGTGTCAGTGTCCATAAGAGCAAGAGCGCAGTTGAGCACAGGAGGGCGTGCAGGCAGCTACGGAGCTCGGACATGCAGGCGCAAGGTGCGGACGACGCTGCAAAGCCCTATAGGAGAGCAGAGCATTGACAGCGCGGGCACCAAATCTCCCAAACTGCACGATCTCTAAGAGGCCACCCTGAGAAAAAAAAGAGGCAACAACAAAAACATGCACTCATGGGCGTGTCTTCCACCACCACCACCATAAGTTGGAGGGGGGAAGGAGGAGGAGGACGAGGAGGGAGGAGGAGGAGGAGGAGGAGCAGGAGGAAGAGGAGGGGGAATAGGAGGAGGACCCCCTCCCCCTCCAACTTATGGTGGTGGTGGTGGACAACAAGGCCATCATGCACGACCTCTGGGGGCCGACGTCGGGCAAACATCGAGACGTCGGAGTTCCGAACGGGGTCTCTGTGAGCGCCCCCAGAGGCGGAGAATTACCAAACACACTCCCACGCGTTCCGCGCAGCGGAGCGTCACGCCATCCGCTGGCAGGGTGTGGCAGGTCGCCGGGGCCGCCGCCGCGAAACGCGCCGAGCAGGAGGTCCCGACCTCGCGTGGGTCGTGCGGGCGCCGGCAGGGAGGTCCGTCTGGCTGCGTCGTCTGCGGGCCGGCTGCGTTCGACGTGTCTGTGGGTGGCTCGCAGAGGGGAGCAGGTCAGCCCCGAAGCATCAGGGCTGGGGGCGGTCAGAGATAGCTACAGATTCGCGCCTCGGGGGCCCAAACCGGAGTTACCGCAGACCGCGGTTATTTGCGGATAATTCGGGCGTCCACCACTCCCAAATCATCAGGGCTGGGGGCGGTCAGGGACAGCTATACAGATTCGCGCCTTGGGCGCCCAAAGTGGAGTTACCCCGGACAGCAGTTGTCCCGGATAACTCGGGCGTCCAAGTAAAATATGGGGAGGGGGGAAGGCTTCTTGGAAGGAGGCTGCTTCCTAGAAGGCTAAGGACGCGGGCCTTAGATCTACAGACAGGGCCCGCGCCTTCTAAGAAACAGCCTCCTCCTTAGAAACCTTCCCCCTCTCCCCTTACTCCTCTCTACGCGCTGCCAAGTTGGGGGGGTTAGGCTCGGGGCAACGTTTGGGATGGATGGGCTCCGAGGGGGGGGAGGGGGGGAAGGGGGACGCATCGACCCCCAGTCGCCCCACGCATCTTCGAGAATGGGCCCGATGGCCCACCCCGCTCAGGAAGGTGCGGACTCGCCAGCGGGGGCCCCCTCCGCTGGCCCCCCCCGTCGCCGACCCCGCCATGTTGGGGCTCTGGAGCCCTCGTCCCTGGCTCTCTCGCCCCTCTGGGGCGCCACCGGCGCTGCTTCCCCGCGCATGTGCGCACGGCGCGCACCACGCGTGTGATGGCAGGTCGCTGTTGGATTCCACGCCGTGCCAACCTTCCCCTCACCAGGTCCCCGTGTGCCTTCTTCATCGCATACTCTGTCGTTTCGTGGCACCTGTGTCGCATTCCTTCCAGTTCCCCCTTAACTTTCCCTGGCGTCCCTGCTCCGCTGTCTTTCCTTTAGGTCCTCTTCAGCCTTTCCCGAGCTTCTAGGGAGAGTCCTTTGAACGTCCCTTCCTGTCCATATCCGTTGCCGTCCTCTCGCGCCCCGGTGCAACTTCAGCTGGTCATAGAGCGGGAGGTAGGAGTTCTCTGCTGCGCCCCTGTCGCTCTCTTGTCCACAGCTCTTGAAAAAGAAAACGGCGTAGACATACAGTCAAACCGCATAGGAAGTGCGTGTGTGTACAAGTCTCCAAGGTTACCCTTGCATCCTTCCCCTTGGGCTCATCCTTGGCCGCTTTCGCTGGCCGCGTCCCGCTAGCAAAGTGTCGACATGGCCTTCCGAGGCCCCTGCATCCTTGTCGTGCGTCCTTATTGTACGGGCTGACTGCACATGCCTGGAGCCCCGCACGGATCTCTGGGATCGGCGCTGGACCCCCCTTTGCTGGCGCGCGTCGGCGGAGGCCTCGCCCAGGGGGGGGGCCCAGGGCCGACCCCAGAACTGCGCGCGGAGCCACGAAAGGCCATGCTTTGCGCAGCTGTCTCCTCGACGGTGGGGGGGCGCTCTCGCCGGGGAGCGTGCCCGCGGGGGCGGTGGTGACTTCTGATCTGCTGAAGGGCGGCGGTGATGTCCGTGGCCAGACCTCAGGCGGTGCTCCACCGGCTTCCTGTGCCTGGGTCCCTTCCCCCATGGCTGTGATGCTGGGGGCGCCGGCCGCCTGGGGCCCCGGGCTGCCTGCGGCGCTCTCGGGGGCTCTTGGCTTCTCTCTCTCTCTCTCTCTCTCTCTCTCCTTCTCTCTCTCTCTCTATCTCTCTCCCTCCTCCTTCTCCTCCTCCTCCTCCTCCTCGTCCTCCTCCTCCTCCTCCTCCTCCTCCTCCTCCTCCTCCTCGTCCTCCTCCCACATCCTCCTCCTCCTCACACCTCCTCCTCCTCCTCCTCCTCCTCCTCCTCCTCCTCCTTCTCCTCCTCCTCCTCCTCCTCCTCTCATCCTCCTCCTTCTCCTCCTCCTCCTCCTCCTCCCCCTCCTCCTCCTTCTCCTCCTCACGCCTCGTCGTCATCTAGAGTCAGCCAGAGTCTCCAGAGCCTCCTCCTCCTCCTCCTCGCTATGAATACCACTTGAGTTGCGCACGTGCCCAGACCCCAGACGGGGTGATTTTGCTCGCAGCGCCGACCCCCAGAGGCCTGGACCCCTTCTCCGGGACCGGCTCTTCCTCCCGAGTCGCCAGTTGGCCCGACGAAGGGCCCGCGGAGGCAGAACATGGCAGGAAGCTGTCCGTCGCGATGGTTTCACGACGCGAGCGGGTCTGGTTGTCGGCCGTCGTGCTTTCTGCCGCAGCGCGAGGGGGTCGTGCCCTCGCCGTGCGCTGAAGTCGGGCTTGTGCGTCTGCAGGAGGAAGATCCGAAACTGGTTAAAAAAATTATCCGGGAGCGATGTTCTGAGTGTGCTTGAGCATGTTCTGCTCCTCTTTCCTCACCCCACCGACCGACCTGTAGGGGATGCCCGCCTGTACAGTCGGGGCCCTGAGGAAGGAACCCTTTTCGTTGGGGAGGGGCTCCGCGTTCCTTACGTGTCTCGCAGCTGGCCTCAGGTTTTCCTTATGTGTTCGATCGGGAATCGAAGTGTAACCCATGGAACAAAAGGGGCCTCGTTCCTCATTTGGGGTTCCTCAGGTCAACGCCCCGTCTGTATGGGGGACATGCCCGACCTGACCGTGCTCTCGCCCCCGCCCGCGGCCGGAGGCGGCCTCTCCCGTGCGCGCCCGCGCCCATGTGCGGCCCCGGGCGGCGCGCCGCCCCCGCGCTCCTCGTGCCGTCCCTGCCGCTCGAGGCGGGGGGAGCCCTCCCCGCGCGTGGCCGCCGCGGCGCGGGGCCTCCTCTCGACGGACATGCCCCTCCTCCTCCTCCTCCTCCTCCTCCTTCCTCCTCCTCCTCCTCCTTCCCCCTCATCCTCCTCCTCCTCCCCCTCCTCCTCCTCCCCCTCCTCCTCCTCCTCCTCCTCCTCTCCTCCTCCTGCTGCTGCTCTTCCTGATGATCCGCCCCGCCCTCCCCCCCTCGTGCTCCTCCCTCCCTCCCTCCCTCCCTCCCCCCGGCAACGTGTGCCCACCTGAAGACATGTTGGAAGCGGTGCGACAGTTCATCCCCAGAGATCCCGCGTATGGAAAAAGACAGGACGAAGGTGTTTCTCAGTTTTCGGCGCCTCGGGGCCCTCGCCAGGCCCTGGGACCGGCAAAAAGCGACCCAGGATGAACAACCAGTCCTGGGGAATGGGTCGAGACTTCTGGGGACCCCGTGTTGAACAAATCGCGAGATCGGATCTCCCGGTTGTGGGTGGGGTATTTTTTTCCGGACAACATCGATCTTGTTCCTGTTCGCCATCTTGATCTCAGGTCGATCGGAGCATTTCGAAGGGGGAAAGCTGATATGGCGGCCCTGTTGGGTTCCTGGGGGGGCGGGTCGCCGCCCGACCGTCCTGGCGCCCACGACTTCCGCACAAGACCAACCACGCACGTTCGCTGGCAAATCATGGGAGCTTTAGCGTCGATTAGCGTCTGGGAATCGACGAGACAGCGCCGACTTCGCGTCGGCGAGTGTCGATTCGCGTCGATTTAGCGTCGACTAGCCTCGATGAGCGTCGGCATGGTGTATGGTGGGCCCCCAAGAGCTGCCACCGAAAACTGACGAGGAGGGCCAGTCGAGTCAACGCC
The DNA here is from genome assembly GCA_963575745.1 of Prorocentrum cordatum. Taxonomy (NCBI): domain Eukaryota; class Dinophyceae; order Prorocentrales; family Prorocentraceae; genus Prorocentrum; species Prorocentrum cordatum. Next base: position 364,244 of record CAUYUJ010014853.1, on the reverse strand, counting down.
GGCCCTTCCCTGTGCACCGTGTCCTCCCGTGGCCTCCGGGAGGCCTCCGCACAAGACCCCCCCAGGGGGGGGCGCCCCCCCTGCAGGTGGGGGGTCGCCACCCCCTTTGGGGGGTCTTGGCGCCAGGACGGTGACATCCCTAGGGAGCTGGCGCCAGAACGGTGGCCCTCCTAGTTCGGGGGCGGCAAAGAGGGGGTGAGGACTGGGGGGTGAGGTTTGGGGGGGGTGGATACCATGGCGGGGGCCATGATCTCTGCTCAGATTTCGTGGCGCCTCGTCTTACTTCAATACGTCCCCAGCCCCCCCTTGGGCTGCGCACGTGCCGTCGGCCATGATTTGCGCCCCCCCTCTGGGACGCCCCCCTCTTCTCCGCCCCCGTCTAGTGGGGGGTCACCGCCCTGGCGCCCACGCCCTCCGTACAAGACAGCAGCTGCCGATCTCAACCCTGCGATGGTGCCCGATCTTTTTGTGCCTCGTGCCCCGAGGTGTGCAGGCGTTGCGAGCTTTTGCTGTCGCGCCGGGTGTCGTCGCCTGACTCTGGGCCCTGGGGCCCTCTCAGAGATCGAGCCTCAGGGCCGTTACAAACGACTCGGGATGAGAAGCCGATCCTGGGGAAGGGGTCGACTTTTCGGGGGACCCCGTATGGACAAAAATCACGACATCGGACCTCTGGGTACGAGGCCACGAGCCGCGCGAGGGGTGTGCCGCAGTGGATGGGGGAGACGCATGCGGACTGCGCCACGGGGGCCTTCGGTGGTGCTCCCTGGGGGGAAACGAAGCGTGTGAGGTGTGTGCCAACATGGACATGCGGAGGGCAGATCTGACAAACTATGTGTCAAAATGACAAAAATGGACAGGGAGAAGGAGACAGGGATGGGAGGAGGTGGGGGTGTTGGGCCGATCGCTCAGTGATTCGGGGCCCTCTTGGGCCATCTTGGGGACCCTTTGGGGCACTCTTGGCCCGTCTTGGGGCCCTTCCCAGGAGGTGGATCCTCAGGATTGAGGTTTAAGGGTCCAGGGGATTGAGCAAGGGACCTGGGGACACTGCAACTCGTGCCACAAGGGGGCACGGTGGCCGATACCAGCATTTCGAGGACAGCGAGCTCTGGTACATTACATTACATTACAGCACATTGCACTGCTCTCTCTCTCTCTCTCGTCCTCTCTCTCTTTCTCTCTCTCTCTCTCTTGCTTTGTTTGTCTCTCTCTCTCTCTCTCTCTCTCTTTCGCTCTCATGAGGGAGAGGGCACAGGCGGCCCAGCAGGCAGCACCAGGGGGCGAGGTGGAAGCGTCTTCTCGCCAGCTCTGCACGGCGACCTCCAGGAGGCAAGGGCGACCTCACGAAGGAGGAGGACTGGAGGGAGGAGGAGGATGAGGACGACGAGGAGGAGGAGGAGGAGGAGGAGGAGAAGGAGGAGCATCGGAGAAGACAGCAAGCAGGGGCGGCCAGGCCGAGGGGGCAGGAAAGAGGGGGGGCGGGGGCCGGGGGCGGATTTGGCGGGAGTAGTCGTCGCAGCGATGGTCGTGGAGTTCGCGGCCGTCGTGGTGGTGGTCGTGACGGTCGTCGTTGTTTTGGTGGTGGAGGCGGTGGTTACGGTCATGGGCATCGTGGTGTCGTCAAGGCGGTTGTCGTGGTGGTCGTGACGGTCGTGGTGGAGGAGGTGTTGGTCGTGGTCGTGGTGGTAGGCGTCGTGGCGATGGTGGCGAGGTCGCTGTGGTTGCGGTGGTGGTCGGCGTGGTGGTCTCTCGGGTCGTGGTTGGCCGTATTAGTGGTCGTCATACTGGTGGTGGTGGCCGCGTCGGAGCTGGTAGTGGTCGTGGTGGCTGTGGTCGTCGTGCTGGCGGTTGGGGGGCTGCTTAAGGCTCCCGGAAGCCAAGCTGGAGTGGGTCGCGGGTGGGTCGCGGGGTGGGTCGCGGGTGGATCTCGAGTGCGTCGCGGGTGGGTCCTGAGTCAATGGTGGGACTACGGCAGCAACAGAAGCAACGCAACGCATCATCAACATCAACAGGAACTACGACAGCAACAGCAACAACAAGAAGCATATTCCGCTCCGCGGAGTCCCATATCAGACACGCACCTAGGGGCGGTTCCCAGACATGCCTATCCACACATGGTCTGCTGGATTCGGTTCCGCCGAGCTGCCCGTTCCTGGCATTCAGCCGTGGCCGTCGCAAGTCGCCGTCTTGGCTCAGGCGCCGCGTCGCCCGCTGGGATACTCCCTTGCCTCGCGTCGCTCGCGCGCCAGGGACACACCACCAGTGGTGGTCTGCCAGGCGGCCCCTCGGCAGAGGGGGCAGCTTCTCTACTCGGCTTTGAAGCGGCTTCGCTGGGGAGGGCGAGGAGGAGGAGGCGGCGGCTTCGGGAGGAGGGGCCGCCTCTCGCGGTCAGTGGCCTCCCCACGCTGGCCACACCATCATGCCCTTTTTTTTCTTTTGCCACGACGAAGCTCAAGGTGCGGGGGGCGTCGGCCGCAGCTCGGGCACCCCCACAGGGCTCATTTCGATTGCCCCGATTCGATTTCGATTCGATTTCGATGGATTCCGATTCCCATTCGATTCGACTTGGGATTCCGACTTGGGTTCCGATTTCTCATTGGATGCGTACAAGCCTGCCGATCTCAGCCGATTCGATTCCTTCCGACCTGGCTGCCGACTTCCGCCGATCCGGCTAATTTCGATCGCCGATTCGACTTCTCGATGCGATTCTGGGCTCTCCTGCCCCCAGAAGCCTTCGCGCCGCCGCGCGGTGGCCTCTCCGCCCGGGCACTGGCCACCACGCGGGCTCGGAGCTCGGCCCCCCGTTGCGGCGCAGACGCTGCGTGCGATCGGCGCAACGCCCCCCCCCCGCGGCCCTCTGGAGGCGACTCCGGAAATTGCGCTGGTATGACCCTGGTCGAAAACTGGCGGGGCCTGGCTCGATCCCGCTTGATCTGGCTGGTCCCCGCTTGATGCCGCTCCATCCCGCCGTATTTGGCCGAATCCCGAGCGGAGCCCAGCCTACTCCTGTTCAATGGCCCCCGAGGTCGGGATGTATGGCTTAGAGTCCTTCTGATGAAGACCTGCCCGGGGTTGCCTTCTCACAGCCCCCCCCCACGACCCAGACCCCCGACGTCATGATTTTTTCTTACCGTCGACCCTCAGAGGTCTGGTGCCCTTCTCCGGGACCGGTTTTGCATCCCGCGTCGCTCTTTGACGGCCCCGAGGTCCGGCACAGGCCCCCAGAGGCTGTAAACAAGGCAAAAGCTTCCCGTCATGATTTGTTCATGACCCGAGGGGGTCTGGGGAGCCCCTTCCGTTCGGGATCCCCGCAGGGCGATGCAGCCGCGCAGGCGCTTTCGACCCGTCGCCCGGTCGGTGGCCGCGGCCGCTGCGGCGGCGGCCGCGCTGGCCGTGCTCGCCGGGGCGCCCGGGGCGCCCGGCCTTGGCTTCGTCAGCGGTGGCCGTCCGGGGCTCAGACACCGCGTCCGCAGTTCTCCGGGGCAACGTGAGAAGAAGGGGAGGGGGAGGAGGAGGAGGAGGAGGAGGAGGAGGAGGAGGAAGAGGAGGAGGAGGAGGAGGAGGAAGCGGAGGAGGAGGAGGAGGAAGCGGAGGAGGAGGAGGAGGAGGAGGAGGAGGAGGAGGAGGAGGAGGAGGGGCGACTCCCGATCGCTTATTCATCGCCGACGCGGGCCCAATAGCCCACCCCTCCCGGGTCCGTGCCGATGCGCCATCGGGGGCCCATCGCTGATCTATGGGCGATGCACCGCCGATTACAGGTCGATGCTTCCCCCCCCTTGCGCCGGCCCCTCCAACGGTTCCCCTCAAGCTCGCGGGATTTGTGATCCTCGCGGGTCTTCACACCGGCGCGTCTGATGTTTTCCGCTTGCCGCTGGATCTGGGGCGTCTCACGCCGTTGCACCGCCGTGTGGCCTGTCCTGTACACGGCCTCCACTGCTGACGGGGCCTTCCTCTGGATTGCAGGAGCTTCCCCTCGGCGTCGCCCCAACATACTACTACCATGTGTGCGTCGCCCCCCCAGGGGCGACGCGCGCACCAAGAAATCGATAGTGTGTGCGTCGTGGCGGGCGCTTTCTGGCCGCACCGCTCGGGAAACGATATGCGACAAGATGGGTCTGCTATGTGTTCGGGTCGGGCGCGCGCCTCCAACGTGGACGTATAGTGCTAGTATGTCCCTGTGCGTCCCATCCACTGCTGACGTGGCGTTCCACTGGATTCCAGGAGCCTCCCCAGGGGTTCCCAGGGTCTCCTCAGGGTGCAGAAGGTGCCTCTGGTGCAGCTGTGCGGCCGTGGCGCTGCCCACTTGCGCTGCCAACGTGCTGCGATCAAGCCCCCCCCCCCCCCTGACAGGGCTCGTTTCGATTCCTCCGATTCGATTCGATTCGATTCGATTCCGAAGGCTTCCGATTCTGATTCGATTCGACTTGGGATTCCGATTCGGATTGCGTCTTCTTATGGGACGCATACTAGCCTGGCGATTTCCGCCCATTCGACTTTTCCCGACTCGGCTGCCGATTTCCGCCAGGAGCCTCGCGGGGCTTCCCTATCGCAGCCTGCCTGGAGAACTCCCGGGGGCCTCTGCCGCAGTGGGGCTGCGAGGCGCTGCCCGCTCTGCGCCGCCAGCGCGCGAGGATCCGGCTCCCTCCCGCCTGCTGCTGGAAGCCCAGGCCCCCTCGGGTGGTGGAACAATCATATCTTCGGCTTCCGGGGGCCCTCACCGGGCCTCGGGACAGTCCCGAAAACGACTCAGTATGGAAAAGCCGGCCCCGGGAAAGGGGTCGAGACCTCTGGGGGCCGACGTTGCGAGGAAATCAGTGCGTCGGGGGTCTGGGAGCTTCGTCCAGCTCGACGGCCTCAGCGTGTGCTCTCCTGTCCAGCAGCCCGCAGCCAACACCGCCGCCGTGCCGCCGCAGGAGCGCAGCAGCCAGGAGGTTCAGGCCGACCCCCGTTCCAGCTCGGTGCCCTGTCTGCCTGAAGCAGCACGGGTCGTAGACCCCATCCGTACCCGCAGTACGGCCAGGGCACGGAAGTGAGGACAGTCAAGGCCACCGTGGGCTCGGGAGGGGCTCTGCTCTGCGGGCGCTCCGCAGATCCGGGTCGGGGAACCTCTTCGTGGCCGACTTCTCGCCGAGACCAGACGAGCCCCTTCGTTTCGTATTCAGTGCTCCTTGCGGTGCAAGTACAGTCGGGGCCCTGAAAAAGGAACCCTTTTCGTTGGGGAGGGGCTCGGTGTTCCTTGATTGTTCTGCAGTTTGCCTTCGCTTTTCCTGATGTTCCCCATGGGAAATCGAAGTTCAACTTATGGGAGAAGGGGGCCTCGTTCCTTGTTTGGAGCTCCTTAGGTCGACGCCCCGACGGTAGCACGATGGCTGTGTCAGTATCCCCCGTGTTCCCTCTCCGCTCTCCCCAGCCTCCGTCCTCCTGCCCGCCCGTCGGTGCTCTTGCGGTTGCCCTCGGCGCGGTGGTTCTGCGGAGCTCTCCCGAAGAGTCTCGGCTTGGCCATCTCGGGAACGCTCGGGCAGGTCTGCGGCCGTCTTGGAGGCCTCTCTGGCCGTCTTGGCGGGTTCCCGGGCAGTCGTGTGGCCGTTTTGTGCCGTTTGAGGGGCCCGTTGGGATTCTCTGGAGCTTCCCCGAGGCGATCTGAGGCCGAAGTGCCTTTCGAAGCACGAGCCATGCTAGTTTTTGTTGGTTTGCCATCGTGTTTGTTACCCCTGGCGTCTCGCTGGAGTGCTCTTTGGGCGGATATTCAGGGCATTTGGGGGACATGTTTGAGCCTTAAGGGGTTCGCTGAGCCGTCTTGGGCTGGTCTGCAGCTATCATGTAGTCGTTTCGGGGGGCAGTCGTGGAGCCGTCCAGAGGCCCAAAAGAACGACGGAGACCAATCTTTGGGGGGCGGTGTTCGCACGACGATCGCTTCAGCAGGAGGGACGGCTCGTGAAGAATCGCCGGCAACCCGCCAGACAACGCACAGGCACGCTGGCACTTCAGCAGCCTCGATTCCGAGGAGAGGCAAGGACCCCACAGCTGCCGAGATCCCCGCGGGGGTGGCACGTGGCACGCCAAGAGCGTCCGGACAACTCTGCGCAGCGACCACTCACGCCGAGTGTCAAGCTGTGTGTTGATCTTCTCTGCCTGGATATGCTGCCGAATTGAAGATCGAAGCGCTTGTTTGCGCATGCTGTCAAGCATGTCTGTGCAATCTCTCAAAACAAACACCCGGCACAAGAGACCTTTGAAGCAGCGCGAGTCGACCTTGGAATTGCCCAGTCGTGTGATGCAAAGGCATGCCACAAGTTGTTCTGAACCGCTGAATGTCGCGTGGGGACGCTCCACAAATCAGCACCGAATGATCTGATGATACCGCTCCTGGAAGGATCCACAAGCATTGACCAACTGCATCTGCCGCTTCTCGATACCAGACGTTGGACGAGCACCCGACGACGCTCAGGCATGACCGAGAAGAGGGGGGGGGGGTCGAGGAGGGGGTGCTGGGTGGGGTGGGGGAGAGGGTGGGGCAAAGAGTGGGGGAGAAGGGGGCGGGGGGGAGTGAAGGAGGAGGAGGAGGAGGAGGAGGAGGAGGAGGAGCAGGAGGAGCAGGAGGAGGCGGAGGGGAATGATGAGGAGGAGGCGGAGGAGGAAGAAGAGGAGCGAGGAGCGAGGAGGAGGAGCGAGGAGGAGGAGGAGGAAGAGGAGGAGGAGGAGGTCGAGCGTGCCCAGAGGGGTTCACGAGGAGGAGGAGGAGGAGGAGGAGGAGGAGGAGGAGAATGATAATGAGGAGGACGAGGCGTAGGAAGAGGAGCGAGGAGGAGGAGGAGGAGGTCGAGCGTGCCCAGAGGAGTTCACGTGGAGGAGGAATAGGAGGAGGAGGAGGAGGAGCAGCAGCAGCAGCAGCAGCAGCGATGGTGCCCCCCCGCCCCGACGGGCTCTCGGTGGCGCTGGCCCCTGCTTCCCCTCCGACGCCAAAAGGGGGCGCGGATGGCAGATGCGGTGGCCTCCCCCCGGGAGGGGGGGGGGGGGGGCGGCGGAGGCGGAGTCCCCGCGGCTGCCGCTGCGGAGGCCCCCATCGGAGGCTGCTTGTCTTTTTTGTGATCCCTCCAGCTTCACCGATCGGCGCGGGCCCGCAGACCCTCCTCCTCCTCCTCCTCCTCCTCCTCCTCCTCCTCCTCCTCCAGTCCTTTTCCTTATACATAATTTCTCCCTGTCGCACCCCGAGGCCAGTTCTTAGGGCGGGTCAGGCGTTTCGCATGAGACTTCCGCACCAGCTTCACAGATGGAGGGCGGGTGGCTTCCAAAATGTGGCTCTCGCCTCAGCGCGGCCCACATTCGTGTTAATCATGTGCAAGAGTTTCACGGGTTGAGGGCGGGTCTTTTTCAAAATGTGGTTCTCGCCTTAGCGCGGCGCGCATTCGTTCTAACAACTTGCAAGAGCTTCACGGATTGAGGGCGGGTGGTTTTCAAAATGTAGTTATCGCTTGAGCGTGGCGCACATTCGCTTTAAACATGAGCAAGAGCTTCACGGATGGAGGGCGGCTCCTTTTCAAATTGCGGTGCTCGCTTTAGCGCGGCGCAGATTCGTTTTCAACATGTGCAAGAATGTCACGGAGTGATGGTGGTTATGTTTTCAAAGTGTGGTTCTCGCCTGAGCGCCGCGCACATGTGTTTTACAACTTTGTAATAGTTCCACGGATTCTCATCATCAACGTACCAGACAAAGTGGTTTGGAAGGATTCTGGATTTTGCGGGTGCAACAGTCAGGTTGGCTCTCTGTGTTGAAGTCCTCGGAATGGCGTTCTGGCGCGATTCAGGGTCGTCAGGACGCAGCAGTCAGTTTAATCTGTGGCGTTGAAATCCTGAAAACACTGTTTTGGCATGTTTCAGGGTCTTCAAACGGATGTCTTCCAACGAGGTAGTTCCCTCAATTACAATGAACCGTTCTAGAGAACTATGAAAAGGGAGCTTGGCGTGAAGGTTTACTCAAACATCGTTGATGCCTCTTGGGTTTACACTGGTCCTCCTCCGTCTCCTCCTCCTCCTCCTCCTCCTCCTCCTCCTCCTTCTCCTGCTCCTCCTCCCACCTTCCGATCCCATGTTTCCTCCTCCTCCTTCTCCTCCTCCTCCTCCTATTCCTCCTCCTCCTCCTCCCCTCCCCTCCCCTCCTCCTCCTCCTCCTCCTCCTCCTCCTCCTCCTCCTTCCCCTTTCTCCTCCTTCCCTTCCTTCTCCTCCCCTTCCTCCTCCTCCTCCCCCTCCTCCTCCTCCTCCACCTCCTCCTCCTCCTCCTCCTCCTCCTCTCTCCTCCTCCTCCTCTCCTCCTCCTCCCTCCTCCTCCTCCTCCTCCCCTCCTCCTCCTCCTCCTCCTCCTCCTCCTCCTCCTCCTCCTCCTCCTCCTCCCCTCCCCTCCTCCCCCACCTACATCGAATGTTGGCCCCCCTCGGCGGCTGCTCTTGGCGGCTGGTCAGGACCCGTCTTCCCCAGTCCGCCTGCGCGACTGGCAACAGCAGATCGGCGAAGCACCGACCCAGACCCAGACCCCCCACCCCTCCCCCGGGCCAGACGCGCCTCTGAAACGAGAGTCGTGATGGTGCCCGGAGGGGCCTTGGAGCCGATGCTGAGCGGCCTCTTCGGGAGCGGCCAACCGGGGGGGTGATGACCAGGGCGGGCTTGGATCTCGTGGCCGGGGCCCCCGGGTAGCGCGCCCCAGACCCGTCGCCTGGTCTCAACACGACCCCTGGCTTACCCCGTTCGTCCGCGCACATGCCTCCTGCCCCTCCTCGGGCGCCGCCGATGGGTGGACTTCTCGCTGTGATGCGGAAGCCCGAGTTCTCACCGCGGGATCGCCAGCCAACCGACCTGGGGGGCTTGACCAGTCAGGTCGGGGGGTCGGGATGCCCAGAGATCTGACGTCGTGATTTTTTCAATACGGGGTCCCGGGAAGTCTCGACCCATTCCCCAGGACCAGTTTTTCATCCCGAGTCCTTTTTTGACGGCCCGGGGGCCCGGCGAGGGCCCCTAGAGGCCGAAAACTACGAAAAACCTCCATCTTGATTCTCTCAATACGTTGGATCTCTGGGTAGATCGCTCCAGAGAACGATCTGCAACGGCCATGGCGCCCGGTACATCCTCCAGAACCGACAGATCTTAGGGATCCCTGATGTATCCTGGTCCGATTTCGTCACGTTCCGCACTTCGTTCGCCTTGACCACTCGATCGACCCGAGTTGTTCAGGCGATCGCAAATATGGATCAAAGGTGCGTGGATTAGCGACGGGTCCCGTTTCCATGGGAAATCGCGGATTTCCGCCGCCGAGCGAGGCGGCACCGGCCGCATTTTGGGGAGGGCACCTCCCCTGATACATGGATTTTGCGACCGCGCGCCACATGCATGGATCGATAATCCATGTTTGCGCGCCCCCGAGTTGTGCCCCGCATCTCGCGGTCGGGGGTGTGGGTCCAACGCGGGGATCTTCCAGAGACGCCGCCTGCGGCATCGAACTTTGGGGGCCTTGGCGGGCAGTGGATGTGGACATGTTGGGGCCCTGGGGTCGAGTCGGGCGTGTCCCTCTACAGGAGCAATTTCCAAACGTCGTCACAAAATGATTCAGACAACACGATGTGTGGACGGGCTCTCACTATCTATTTCTGAGTCTTCGTCTGAGCATGGCTGGAGTATCCTTTACAGTCGGGGCGCTGAAGAAGGAACCCTTTGCGTTGGGGAGGGGCTCGGTGCTCCTTAATTGCTCCACACCTCGCCCAAGGTTTTCCTCAAGTTTCCGATAGGAAGTCGGAGTTTTAACCTATGGAAGAAAGGGGCCTCGTTCCTTATTTAGGGTTCCTTCGGTCAACGCCTCGACTGTATTTCTCGTCCAGGCTCCGCCTGCAGGAGGACGGGCCCGACCCAAGCCCGAGGCCAGGGGGGGGCGGGGGCTGTAGGATCTCCACGGCCCCCGCCCGCCCAGGGCCCTGGCCGAGGGGCTCGGGCCCCCCCCGGGCGGCCCCCGAGGGCACGAGGACTCCGAGCCCTCGGAGCATAGCCTGATGTCTGGCGTGGCCCCCTACAGGAGGAGCGCCGACGAAACATAGGAGATGCCCCCCAAAAATACCCCACGAGGCTCAACACATACTTAAAAAGATAGCCCCCAGGACTATTGTTGGACATTTTTTTGATTTTGAGGTATTGCTTATCTGTCGAAGATCCCCCTGTAGGGGGACAGGCCCGACATAACCATAGCCCGACGAGGACGGGGCCTCTCACCGAGGTGCCCGCCGCCGCAACCAGGGACCCAGAGGTCCAGCGCAGCGAACACAGCAGGGCGGAGGTGTGTCGCCGCCGTCGGCCTCGAGAGGCCCTCACCGGGCCCCCCGGGGACCGTCAAGACACGGCTCGGGAGGAGGGGCCGGTCCCATGGGGAAGGGTGCGAGACTTCCGGGGACCCCGCATGGAGAAAATATCACGACGGCGGATCTCCGGGACAGGGCATCAGGGCGGTTTTTGCTCGATGCATCTACAGGACAGGCTCCCTTTTATCACTCATAGCATTGCGCAGCATAGCATCGCATAGCAGAGCAGAGCATAGCACAGCATAGCATAGCATAGCGCAGCACAGCATACCAATGTTGCTTTCCTGGAGGCTCCAACTCCTAGGTAGGGTCGCACTGGGATAATCACTTTGATGCTTCTGCGCTTCCTGACCCTGGTCCCCTTCTGAAAGGGTGACTCGGTGCCTCCAGGCGCTGGCTCTGGCCAGGAAGGCCCCGCCTCGCCGCGGGCGGTCAGACACGCCAAGGCCCCGAGCTGGCGCCCACCAGGGGCGGGAGCCCCACCGGGGGCGAGGGCGTGGCGCTGCGGGCCACGGGGATGCAGCCGACCTACGTCCCCAACCCGACGCACAAGGAGACGAAGAGGAACCGGAAGGTCAAGGTCATGGCGCGGATGCCATGCCAGTGGTTCTCTGGGGGGGGGAAGTAGATGCCGTTGCCCGCCGCCCGTCCTGGGGAGGCCTCCCCTGAACAGTTGGATTGCCATACAAATTCTGGTCGGACTGCACCCCAGGAGAGGTCAGTGGAGTAGCGGTATTTGTACCTTTCGGTTCCCCCAGGTTCTCTACGGCTGAGATAATGCGCCGCATCGTCACGGTGCTCATCCACAACAACGAGGAGAAGTTTCGGGACGCGCCCATGAGGACCAAGGACCTCATGAAGGAGATAGGCCTCACCGGCTACCAGATGAAGATCAAGCGATACGTCAACGAAGCGTTGTACTTGCTTCTGGGGCAGAAGGTAATCTTCAAGGCGAAGACCAGCCCCATCAGGTGGGAGCTCCACGAGGAGTATAGGAAGGATGGACTGCCGCCCATCAGCAAGAACAAGCGCAAGCCTTGGGCGCTGAGCTGGCTGCTGCAGTTTGAGCGCACGAAGAGGCCCAAGTACGGCCCCGTCCATGGCGAGTACAGGAACCGCCCGTGGGTTCCCTTCGCGAAGAGGGGCGAGCAATGGGAGTGCCAGAACTGCGGGTTCATTGAACAGGGGAAACTTCCCACGTGTACCAAGTGCAGGATCGGGCAGACCCCGCACATCACTCAAGAAATGATTGAGACCATGGAGATCTGAGGGCCAGCTCGCCCAGATGCCCTGGGCAAATGCTGACGCCATAGCCTCTGGCGGCCCCGCTGTCTGCGGTCACCTGCCCATCGGTGCCTTCTCCTGCCACGTCCTCGTTCCCAAGCCGCTTATAGGCCGGGGGGGCTTCCTGGGCTCCGTGTTCGCAGGAGTCTCGAGAGAGGAGTGACTAAAACGCACATCGCGTCATGGATGAGTGGGGCGTCTCCTGCCCTCTTCTTTCTCCCCCTCTCTCCGCGAGCACGTTCGCTGTCTTTCTCTATGCCTGCTTGCTTGGTGGCCAGCCAGGCAGGCCAAGCTCCGTGGTGGCATCGCCCGTTTTAGGGGCAGCGGCCAGACAGTCCATACTCATATTGGTGTTGACTAGTGTTAAAGTCGGGCACGCCCCTCTAAAGGGGGAACATCCAAAAGTAGTCCGAAAATAGTCAGGAGACGATCTTTCGACTACGTTTGCACATTTTTTGAATATGTCCACTTCTCGTCCAAAATCCGCCTGTAGGGGGACATGCCCGACCTGAGACCAGTGTCAGTTCTGCTTTCGGCGTCTGGTCACCCTGTTCGGTTCTCAGTGTGGCCCCGTGTTGCTTGAGGGGAGAAGTTGTCTCGGAGCGAGTTCCGCCGCCGCGGCTGTATGTATGGTGCGGCGTTGGTTAAGGAATGTGCCCAAGAGGCGTCAGACCCTGGAGGATTCTTTCTCTGATGAGGGCGGTGGTGATGTCCATGGCCAATCCACGATTGGAGTTCCACCGGCTTCCAGACCCTGGCTTCTTCATCCAATGGTTCCTTAGTCAATGCCCTCACCGTATGGCGCCACATGCTGAAGAGTTATCATTCCCGTCTCTTCCAAGGCTCTTCGTCGGTGTTTGCTCGCTCCGGGCCCTGCAAGACAAGACCCTGGTCGTCTTCGTGCATGCGTTCAGGTCTGTTTCGTCCTGGACTTTGCACACTCCCGATGCGACGTCTGGCGATGCTGGTCGCGCCGCCAGCCCCAAATCACAGAACGGTTGCTAGAAGACCCTTACGAGAGGCTCCCGCTTCCCTCCTCAAAGCCTTCCCGATTGTGCATTCGCCGTCGCCTGGCAGCTGGGCAAGATGCAGACCACCTCTGGGTCAAACATCAGCGAAACGTTATGAGACATCGCGACAGCGATGAGCTGCAATGCTTCGTTAACACACGACTCTCGTACGCCGTGAACTCATCGTCCACTTCGGTTGGAACCCAGGTGGCCAAACTACCAAGAATAGCTAGCAACTACTGGATGACAAAACACACCATTTCTAACGGGACAGCTTTTACTTCCGTCGGCCGGGGTGCCATTGGGCCGCTTCCGCCAGCTTCTTTGCGACCCGCCGTCGCCTTCCGCCACTGGGTGTTTGACCCAGATCAGAGACTGAGACAGAGGAGGTCCAGGAGCTTGCAGCATCCTTGTCTCGTGGGCGCCGCTGGCTGCTGAGCCGAGCGAGTCGGAAGTCTGCCGCCCTACTGGACGTGGAGCGCAGTGGACCTCAGAGCGGAACGCGGACGCCCGAGGATCTACCACGGTCAGCTCAAGGCGCAGACGATCGGAGCAGGGCGCAAGTGAATGCTTCTGGTGCTGTGGCACCGCCTCTTCCACGTTTACGACGCAGCTGCAAGATCTGGCGTCGCCTGTTTGCTTCCCCCTCTGGCACGAGCTCGAGGGCGCGAGAGGATGAAGCCCAGCGTCGCGGCGCTGGCCCTCGGAGGAGAAACGAGATAGGCCCGCGGGCGAAGGTGCCAGATCTTGTTTGTGCCAGGATGATGACCCAGGACGGTTTCTGTTAAGTTGATGTGCCACAGGCTAAGCCCAGGGCCCAAGGAGGAGTGCAGTACAGCAACACTCCCCCCCGAAAAATTCTGGAGATGCTTAACACACGTTCGGAACGATAGTTGTTCCGGATCGGGTTTTTGGCTCGGCTGATGTTTCAGCGTTTGATGTTCCCGCAACCGTTCTGGCTCTAGCGCCCTTAGGTGAATAGAAATCCTCTTGAGGGAGAGGCCCTGCGGGGCCCAGTATCGATCATGATACTTTAGCGCGATTCCGCGGATGTTTGAACATTCATCCTGTAGAGGTACGGGCCCGACTGAAGCCTCAGGGTCAACCCCTTCTTTTTGGTGCATCCCACGTTGTGCGCCAGGACCCCCGCACCGAGGAGTCGATCCGCGAGGGTCCTCGGTCCCCTAGAGCGGCCGCGCGCCCAGGTTTCACCCTGGCGTGTCCCTCTACAGGGGGGAATATGGAACAATTGTATTCATTGCGTGGAGCTCTCCATCTGTGTTTTTATTTGTATGGACTGGGTGTGAGTGAGTCTGAGTATGAGTATGATGAGTACGAGTCTGAGCACAAGTGAGTCTGGGACATCCTCGCAATATGCCCCCCTGGGGTGCGAAAACTAGCGAGTCTGAGTATGAATATTGTGAGTACGAGTCTAAGTCTGAATGGGTTCGAGTACGAGTGAGTTTGGCTACGAGTGAGTCTGAGGCTGGTTGGGTCTGAGTGTGAGTGACCCTGGGCGTGAGTAAATCTGAAGGTGCGTGCGTCTGAGTATGAGTATGATGGGTATGAAACTGGCACTGAGTGGGTCTGAGTACGAGTGAGTTCGACTACGAATGAGTCTGAGGTTGGGTAAATCTAAGTGAACGTGAGTCTGAGTGTGCGTAAGTCTGGGCGTGAGTGAGTCTGATTATGAATATGATGAGTGCGAGCCGGAGTATGTGTGAGCCTGGGCACGAGTGAGTTTGAGCATAAGTGACTCTAGGACATCCTCGCAATCTGGGCCCTCTGGAGGTGCGGAAATCAGCGCATCGCCATAGACATCTTCCGAATCTGCTTTGACAGCAGACGAGTCTGACCACCAAAACACGCAAACCGCTTGAGACATCCTCGGGATCTGGCCCCCTTCTGGGGTGCGAAAACCAGCGCCTCGCCTGAGACATCCTCAAGATCTGCGCCGAAAGCGGAGGATGTTCGCAACCACAACAGGCAAACCGCCTGAGACATCCCCACCATGTGGGCGCGAACGGAGGCCGTGCGATACCCCTGGCGCCCCCCCCCTAGGAGTGCTAAAACCAGCAAGCCGCCTGAGACATCCTCTGAATCTGCTCCGAAAGCGGAGGGTGTTCGCAACCCAAACAGGCAAACCGCCTGAGACATCCCCACCATTTGGGCGCGAACGGAGGCCGTGCAATACCCCTGGCGGCCCCCCCTTAGGAGCGCTAAAACCAGCAGGCCGCTGAAGACATCCTCATCATCTGCTCATCGTCGTCATCATCAACTTCAACATCAACATCTTCATCATCATCATTATCATTACCATCATCATCAGATGCATCCATCATTCACCATCACCACCAGACTCACATCATACTCTCACCATACCATGGTCATCATCATGGCAATCATCATCATTGTCTAGTGCAGAGAGGATGGAGGGGAGGGGTGGTCCGGCGCGGTCGGAGAATAACAAGAACCTTATCTTTTGGATATGGGGTGAAGTTGCCTGGGGACGAATTCTTTTTGAGTATTTGGGGAACGTTTGTTTCGTCCAACATCTGCCCGTAGGAGGGCACGCCCGACCTAGGCTCAGGCGCCTCTTTCGATGCGGAGGGAGGTCGAGCCTCCACCTCGCCGCAGCCCCATCTGGGTCGAGGCCCCCCATCGCCGCGGCACAGCAAGCCAGGGGGCGCCGCCCCCGCGCCGCCCCGCAGAACCCTGCCAGGCGGCCGCCGGTCGGCGACACCAATCGGCGGCTCGGGTTACGCTTTTCCAGCCTATTTTCCAGCCCTGATACCCACAAAGAATTTCGAGCACCAAGAAGGTACCGAGACTTTACGGCTCCCACGTGTCGGGCCCAAGGAGGCGGTACTCGTTCGGCATTGTTTCGATACTTTTTCTGGGTGCTCGAGATTATTTCTGGGATGAGGTCCTCGAGCACGATAGGGAGCAACAGAAGGCTCGGGACGATCGAAACGGGTACGGAAAGAATGGGTACTAAGGCCAACAGCAGTGTCTCTTCTGTCTGAACAGGGTTCGCTGTCTGCGTCGCCGCGGCCGTCCATTCGAGGCAGGAGGCCGTTTGCCGAGCAGCCGCCGCTGTCGGTGTTGGACAGCATTTGCTGTTGGGCATCGTACCCATTTTTCTTGACCCGAGTCGGGCGTCCAAAGCGGCGAGCGAGGGGGGGAAGTTATCAGGAGAAGGCCTTGTCAGAAGGCGTCGGGACTTCTCCGAAGCCCTCGCGCCTTCAGGGGGTTTCTGCGTCTTCGGGGAAGGCTGAGGAAACTTCTCACAAGGCCAGGGGACTTCCAAGTCTTCTGAGAAGGCCCGCCCCTTCTCACTTCCCCCCAGGCTCGCCGCCGATACAGGGAACCCGGAAATCATGGCGCCGCTATTGTTTTCGAGCCGGGCGTTGTCGCCAAGCTTCGGGCCCCGGGACCCTCACATATCGGCCCGCTTCGAAACATGGCGCAGACCGGTGGGGTCCGGGGCTCCTGTCGTGATCTTTGTCTGCGCTGCTCCAGATTTTCTCGCGCCGTCGGATCGGAGGGCCCCACCGGGGTTTTTCTCGACCGCCGGTTGCGCTGCGGAGGCAGCGGCTTGCGCGCTCGGGTGCGGCACCCCGCGCCCCCCCAGAGAGCCGTGCATCAGAGGTCACTCCTGCCTGGGGTCGCTCTTGCGCATAGCCGAACACACACACACACACACACACACACACACACATCCGTAGCCATTTTGGCTCAAGGCTATGAACCGCCCGACGACCGCGAGTCCGTTTTCGGGCGCCTCTGAGCGCGAGGGGGTTCGCGCTTTGAGGCCTGTTCCTTTGTGCAAGATTCTCTCTCCAGTCGCCAGCCTGGCCGTCATTTTGCTGCTCGCGGGCACAGCTTCCGAGTCTGTGGTTGAGGAGCAATGGCGCCGCCCGCCGCTGGTGCAAAGGGAGGAGGCAGTCGTGCAGCCCGTCGTGACAAATGGCTCTGCAAGTCCTGCCTCGGACGTGATCACAAGCCCTACGTCAACTTCGCTGACAAGCTGTGCTGCAACAGTTGCGGCCTGGCCAAAAGCGTTGTGTACGGGGGCCCCGTCAAGCCCAGTGCGCCCTCCCGGCCAGCGCCGTGGGCCGCAGGAGGCAAAGCAGCAGGTTCGCTCTCGGCACAGCTGCTTGAGATGCAGAAGCAAGTCCAGTCGCTCACGTCGCAGCTCAAGCAGGCGAAGGCCAAGCCACCCGAGTCGGCGGCGCCCACGGCGAGCGCTGAGCAAAGGGAGGGCGATGCTGGGGCCGAGTCGACAGTCAAGAAAAGGTTGGACGAGTTGGACGGCTTCATTAAGCAGCTGGTTGGAGTCGACACGCCAGAGGTTGCGTAGCTGGTGGAGCAGTACAAGTCTGAGCAAGTCAAGCTGCGCACGCAGCTGTTCCAGGAGAAGCCGCCTTCACAGCGGCTCAAGTCTCTCGGTTTCAAGATCACCAAGGTCGAGCAGCAGATCGCCAAGCAGCAGGCGGCCCGCGAGCTCAAGCAGGCGCAGCTGGCGGCTTTGCAGGCGGAGATCGCCACGCAGGACGCCGCGTTGGCAGTATCCCGCAAGCAGCTGCTGGAGCTTGGGGGCCAGCGGGCACATCTGGTGGGTGCGCTGCCGCAGCCTCCCGCAGCGGCCCCTGGCACGGGTGCTGGCGACGATGAGAGCAGCTGGACGCTGCCCAAGCTGGAACAAGTCCTGCTTGCTGCTGGCGTTCCTCCTGATCTGCAGCAGGACGTGGCCAATCTGGTGGACAGGATGCGCCAGCATCGGCACGCTCAGGAGCAGGAGCGAGCAGCTCAAGCCGAGCGTGAGGCCGCCCAGGCTCAGCAAGAGCAAGCCGAGGAGGCGGCTGACAGAGCCGACGCCGCCATGGAGGCAGACGAAGGAGAGGCCCAGGTTGAGGAGTCCGTCAACCAGGCCACTGCCGAGGAGCTTCGCGACTTCTTGCGCGAGTCTGGCGCTGACATCCCTAACGCTGCTGATGCTTCAGAGGAGGAACTTCGGGCTGCTGTCAAGAGAATCCGCATGGCCGCAGCCAAGTGGAAGGAGGTCAAGAAGCCACGCACAGCCTGAGAACTCGTTGTTGCCAGTCATGATGCGCAGCAAGCTACAGGTTACTACTGTCAACGCCGACTCGTTTGGCACCCTGTCCAAGTACCTCGCCGAATGCAGCAGCGACGTGGTCTTAGCGCAGGAGCACCATGCAGGTGCTGAGAAGCTCCCTGAGGTACAAGGAGACGCCCAGGACTCGGGCTGGAAAGGAGTGTGGTGCCCCGCGCTGGCCACAGCGGCTGGCGGCACGGAGGGAGGCGTCGCTGTCTTGGCCAAGACGGACATCGTCGTCACCAAGGCGCCACTGCTGGAGGACGGCGTCATAGTGCCTGGCAGGGCCATGGCAGCCCACGTGCATGCTGCGTTTCCTGGCGGCTTCGTCGCCGTGGCGCTGTATCTACACACAGGCGAGGGCAGGTCGCCTCGCAACTTGGCCATTGTCTGGCAGGTCGCGCAGTATGTGAAGCGTGTCGTCACAGGGCCTGGCCTGGCATGGATCGTCGGCGGCGGCTTCAACATGGCCCCGCAGGAGTTGCTAGAGCATGACTGGCTCCACCTCGCCGATGCCATGTGCGTGGCCCCGCGAGAGCCCACCTGCCTGCAAGCCGTGCCAGCTACCACCCTGGACTACTTCCTCGCCCACCGCCCGATGCTCCAGGGGGCTAAGTACACCGTCGACGTTTCGGTCACCGACATAACATGGCCACATAGGCCTGTGCACCCCACGCTGGCCAAGCGCACCGAGGCGCCGATGGCGCGCGAGCTAGATGAGCCGCGGCCGTCCCCTCGGCAGCTGCCCGTGGGATGCGCGCGGTATCCCTGGCATGGCTGGGAAGAAGTGTATCTCTCCATTGATAAAGCGCAGTCTCTTCCTCAGCTGGCAGTGGCATGGGACCTGGTCCTCCGAGGCGTGGAGGAAGAGCTGGCTGGCAGACACGACATTGTCGGCACGCGCAAGCAATGCTATGTGGGGCGCGAAGGCCCCGTGCAGCAGCGCACCCGTCAGCTGGAGTGGCGACCTCCTCGGAGACGAGCACGACATGGGCCAGAAGTAAGCGCGTGGAATGTTGCGGCCAGGTGGGCCCAGCACATCCTCGGGGTGCACGGTTACGTGACGAAGACGGTTGCGAAGCTCACCCTGCACCAGGACGGCTCCGACACGGGTTTGGGCCAGGTGGGCCCTGCACCAGGGCGTGGGTGCGCGGTGCACCCAGGAGGGGAAGCGCTGCCCGAGGCCAGGTCGACCCTGACCGTGCAGTCAGCTGCCTGTGAGGCCCACCGCGGTGGGGTGGCCGATGCCCTCACACATGAGGGAGCCGAAGGCGGCCTGGTGAGGCGATGCGACGCTCGCCCCGTCGCCCTCCCTGTAAGCCCGAGCGAGGCCCGCCGCGGTGGGGTGGCCGATGCCCTCGCACATGTACGTGCCCCTGGCGGCCAGGTGAGGTGTTGCGACGCTCGCCCCGTCGACCTCCCTGTAAGACCGAGCGAGGCCCTCTGCGGAGGGGTGGCCGATGCCCTCGCACACGTACCTCCTCTTGGCGGCATGGTGGGGTGCCGCGTCGCTCGCCCCGACGCCCTCCCTGTAAGTCCGAGCGAGGCTCACAGCGGTGGGGTGGCCGATGCCCTCGCACAAGACCTTCCCCCTGGCGGCCTGGTGAAGTGCTGCGTCGCTCGCCCCGACGCCCTCCCTGTGAGCCCGAGCGAGGCCCACCGCGGTGGGCTGGCCGATGCCCCCGCTCATGGAGCTGCTGAAGGCGGCCTGGAGAGGTGCCGCGATGCTCGCCCCATCGCCCTCCCCGCATGCCCGAGCGGGGCCCGCGGGCATGGGGTGGCCGAGGCCCTCGCGCATGGAGCGGCAGGCGGCCGCGCCGAGAGGGGCCGCGATGCTCGCCCTGACGCCCTCCCTGCATGGCCATTGCAAGAAGTCTATCAACCGACTTCTTCGCGGGATCCTCGCTGCGCCGCGCGTCCTGCGGCTGGAGGCGGTCTCCATAACATGGATGGCGAGGCCGACCCGTTCGAGGATCTCGATGGGATGCTGGATGACCAGGGCCAGGACATGTACGTGGTGCCCGCTTGGTCGACAACGTCGCTGGACGTGGCGGAAAACATAGGCGCCCAGGTGCCTGGAACCAGCATGGACGGAGAATGTGCCCCGTCAGATGGGCCCACCCATGATCTGGACGACAGTGGCGCACCTGAGCCCCAGCCTGCACCTGCAGCTAGTGGAGAGGACCCCGATCAGGTTGCGGCCCAGCGCAGGCAGGATATCATTCGACGTGAGCTTCAACGGTACACGCGGCACTGGATTGGCGACCCTCGGAGCGAGCAGCAGACGGAGCAGGAGGTCACGGAGGACTGGATGGAGTGGTGCGTGCCCTACGCCGCGGAGCAGCTGCAGGACCCCGCTGTTGACCCTCTATGGGACGGAGGAGGCTGGGAGGAGGCTCTGCCTCGCGATGCGCGCCGTTGGCAACGCGCTCGAGAGATGTGCGAGGCGGCTTATCGCGCTGGAGCTCGCAGCCGCGACCGTTATCGTGCCCACCTTCGGCGGCTACGCGACCAGTCGGAGGTGGACTGGACAGAGGCCGTGGACATGCACCTTCGCGCCTTCGAGCAGCACCGTGGGTGGATGGCCCGACGCTCAGGCGCTCGGGCGAGCAGAGCCCCCCCGTCTCGACCCCTTGGCGCTGCCAGAGGCATGGTGTTAGAAGGAGTGCAGCACTACGAGCGCGTCAAAGGCCTGGCCACCGCCCTGCTGGAGTTCGAGGGCTTCTGTGCACGAGTTGGCAAGCAAACGCACATACTGGAGCAGCTTGATCGCGGCGCCCGAGAGCTCTTACAAACCGGTGCCGTGATGCTTAGGGCTAGCTCGCTGAAGGTCCAAGCCCAGGTCATCATCGCCAAGGCCAAGCAGCTCTCCACGGACGCGGAGAATATGTGCACCAAGGCCTGGACTGGCTGGGCGAAGGACGCCTTTGTTGGGGGCGCAGGTCTGGCTCACCGTTTCGCCAAGCCCAAGCAGGAGGTGGAGATCCCCAGGGAGAACAAGAGCGGCCACCCAAGCGACCTGGCAGACACCGAGCTCCAGGACTGGAAGGCCATATGGGAGTACCACAAGCTCGGGGAGGTCCCGCTGCCTGCAGAAGCCCAGTCCTGGCCTGAGCTGCCACACCTATCGACATGGGACCTCAGGCAGGCCATCCGCACGTTTAAGCTGGGTGCAGCAGTCGGCCAGACAGGGTTCCAGCCGAGGCACCTCGACGCTCTCTCGGACCAAGCGCTGCTGGCCCTGTCTCTCCTGTTCCACGCCTGCGAGCACCACCTTGGCTGGCCGCCGCAGCGCCTCGCCACGGTGCTGGTCCGCCTCCCGAAGGCGGGAGGAGGCATGAGACTGATCGGCTTGCTAAACACGATCGTGCGCCTCTGGAGCCGTGCCCGCCGCCCGCTGGCTGCCCAGTGGGAGGCCACCCACCGAGAGGAGCATGCCTGGGGGCTCGGACCAGGGAGGAGTTCGTCAGCCTCGGCCTTCTCGCACAACATCACTTCGGAGATCGCTCTCGCTAGAAAGCTGGACGTCATCACGCTGATGGTGGATCTTCTCAAATGCTTTGAGATGGTGGCGCCCGAAGTTTTGGTTCGAGAGGCGACGGAGGTCAACTTCCCGCCCAGGCTGGTATGGCTTCTCATCCAGCTCTATCGGCAGCCACGCGTCGTTCGAGCACACGGCAGCAACAGCGATTTCTTCATCTCCTTCCAAGGCATCGTGGCAGGATGCTCTCAGGCGACGACACTACTGGCTGTACTCATGCACAGGTCCATGCTGAGAGTGAGCGCGCTGTGCCCGTCGCTCAAGCCTAGGCAGTTGGTTGATGACGTCTCCCTCCAGTGGACTGGGCAAGCCAAGCACTGCGCGAACGAGCTGGGCGAGGGCATCGACCAGCTCAAGTTCGAGCTCCAGGGCCTCCAGCTGCCCATTCAGATCAAGAAGCTTGGCTACGTCGCCTCTTCCAGCCGTGGCAGCAGGGCCTTCCGCTCGGCGGCGCGAGCCAGGCAGGTCGTGGGCTTGCCGTGGATTCGGAACCTTGGCCATGAGCTAGCAGGCCCCAAAGTGCGACGGCAACAAGAGGCAGCACGACTACAGCAGCTTCGAGGACGGGTGCGACGCACTCTCATACTCAAGACAGCGGTGGTGGCCTGCCGTATCACGCGGATCCAGGCCGCTGGGATCACGCCGTCCGTCACACATGGGGCCTCGGTCAGCGGGGTCTCAGACGCGGTGCTCAAGCCGATCCGCTCGATCGCTGCGATGCTGGCAGGAGTGCGCCCGACGGGGAGCATATGCATGGGCATGCTCATGCAGGACCAGCCCCACTACGATCCACTGTATGCGGCGACCACTAACATCGTCTTCATGTACGCGAGCATGTTGTGGGAAGGTCGACTGGGAATGCAAGCCCTCGGAGACGCTTGGGGGTTTGTCAACGGGCACATGAGCGCTCAGCCTAGCTGGAGCCGTGCACGTGGCCCACTCGGCGCGCTGTGGCTCACCTTGCATCGGATCGGCTGGCGGCTTGCCTCAGCGACCACCTTCGAGTCCGACCTTGGCACCGTCCTCGACCTGAACCAGATGGCGCCCAGAGACGTGCGTGACCAGGTCGTCCAGGGGGTCACGCGCTGGCTGTTGGCGCGCGCCGAGAGCCACATCGAGACACACAATGGCGAGCAGTTCTGGTACCGCGGCATCAGGAGGTGCGTGGAGAAAGCAGTTCGGGACCCTTCCGAACGCGGCTCGTTGCAGTGTGTCTGGACTGACGCGATGTGGCCACGGCAGAAAAAGTACGAGAAGCGTTTGGTTGACTGTGGTAAGTGCCTGGCTTGTGGTGCTGAGCGTGAGACAAACGGCCATCGTCTGTACAAATGCCCCGCTCTCCTGGACCCCGCCCTTTACGAGACGGCCCCGTCGGAAGCGATTCTCAAGACCCGTGAGCGTCTAGATCGCCTGGCTTGGGAGTCGGCCCAGGACGATCCGCATGAGTCTGTGCAGTTTGCGTACGCTATCCCGTTACAGCCCCCAGCCTCCGAGAGGCCTCCCTTGTGTCCCGATTTCGTGCACCATTGGGGAGAGGCCGAAACTCCGTGGGGCGGTAGGCTGTATATCGATGGTGGCGGCTTCGGCATGGATACTCCAGAGATCGCTCGCTGCTCCTGGGCCGTTGTGCAGTTGCGAGACGACGGCTGGCCCTGTAAGGCGATTTTCGGCTCTCTCCCAGGAGCGCAGACAGTGGCGAGGGCTGAAAGATATGCGGGACTCGTCGCCACCTGCCTCTCCCCACAGGTGCCGTGTTTGATTTCTGATCATTCAAGTTTTGTGGAGGAAGGGCAACGGTGGAGCCCTAGGGACGCGTCCGCGACGGCTCGCCACGCTGCACTTTGGAGAGCGCTTAGGGCCACTGTTGCCCGCCAAGACAGGAGGCCGCCCTCGTTCGGATGGATTCCCTCGCATAAATCCCTGGCCCAGGCGATTGAGCTCAACCTTGACCTCCAGGACTGGCTTGGGAACAGTTGGGCTGACCTGTTTGCCAGTGTTGCCCTGGACTTAGCCAGCCCAGCTAAGAGCCTGGTCCGAAACATCAAGATTCGTATGGAGCAGGCCTGTCTTAATGCTAAATTCGTTGCCTGGGCGGCTGCTCGTGTGGCGGGTTCGGGGGTTTGGGATCCCGCGGAGGCCGACCCGAGGCCTCCTCCGCCCGTCACGGCGCCCAGGTCGCTTTCGTTCGTGGCGCACGAGTTTGCGGAGCTCCCTGGAGGGGGTATTCGTTGCCTGGCCTGCAACCGTGTGGCACGCACGGCGGAGACAAGGCGGTGCCTAGAATCTTACCCATGCGTGCCATCTCACCTGGCCAGGCTCCGTGCCCAGGCGGTCATTCAGGCCGAGGGGGTCAGCCCCGCCCTTCCTCGCCCCTCCCCCGCGGTTGCCCTTGCCTTGGCCGCTGCTGCCGCCGCCGCCGCCGCGTCGACCCCGTTGGAGAGAGGTGTGCCTGACCCTGGCAGGAGGGGCAGCCGCTCGCCGAGACGGCAAGGTGACGGCCCCTCCTCCTCGGCGGTTCCGCTCAGGTCACGCAGCAGGCTCGAAGGCGCGCAGTCGGCCCATGCGTTTTTCGGGCTGGATCTTTCCGCTCGCGCTTGCACCCCGACTGAGCCCTCGACCCCAACTGGAGTCACGAGGGCCTCGGCCGTTGAGGCCACCCCCTCTGAGCGCCCCGAGCACGGCCCTTCCGACGAGGATCGTCGGGCTCGGATTACAGCCCGTCTCCTCAGTGCTGCAAGGGGCGCACTTGCTGCCGCAGCCTCTGCCCACTTGTCCTCCACCCCTGGGTCCCTCTCGGGAGGTTTGCTGGAGGCCCCCCTGGAGGACCAGGTGGAAGGAGAGGGCAGGGAGGGCGAGCCGACGTGGGAGGGGGCGGCTGGGAGGGCGGGGGACCGAGCGATGCGAACGCGGGCGACCAGCCCCACTCCGCCAACAGCGGAGCCAGCGACGCCCCAGCCACTGACGGTTGCCCCTGCTGCGCCGCGGGCCCCGCGGGTGCGGGGCCAGGCTGCCCGCAGCCGCGCCGCCGCTGCCGCGGCCGCCGAGGAGGAAGGCGGGGGTACGGGGGGTGGGGCGGGGGTCTCTCACGAGCGGGGACACGAGATTGTCTCCGCCCCGCCGTTCACCTTTTGTCGCAAATGCGGGTATCTCTCGGGCAAGCAGCAGGCGCGCGGCCTGCTGGTCGAGTGCACGGGGCCCCTGCCTGCGCCAAGTCAGCGCACCTCCCCCGCCCTCCGCGAGAGGGCTCGCCGTCGGGATAGGCTCCTCCACTGCCTAAATCCTTACACGGGCGAAGCCCTGTAAGTTCCTGTCGAGGTGAGAGTGTCTTCTCGTCCTCGGCCCTGGCCTCCGCGGGGTCGGAGGCGCCTTGTTTTCGGTGATCTGGGGATTGCCTGCTTTCGGTTTCTGGTCTGGCCCAGAGGCTCCTAAGCGGCCCATGTGGGCCCGTTGGCACAGGCCACGGTCAGTTGCTCTGATGTTGCTGGACGTGCGCTCTTGATGGCCCGACACACACACACACACACACACACACACACACACACGCACACACACACACACACACACACACACACACACGCACACGCCCCGAGATCTGCGTTCTTCTGCAATCCGTGCATTTTGTGCCTCGACATGGGCCCCTGGAGCCCGGCATCTCTTGGCCTCCCGGATGGTGTCCGAGTGGATGGGGTCGGGGGCCCGCGCCCCATCGTTGATGCGGCTGGATGCGGAGCCCGATTTTCTCCACGC
Source organism: Prorocentrum cordatum (assembly GCA_963575745.1). NCBI lineage: Eukaryota > Dinophyceae > Prorocentrales > Prorocentraceae > Prorocentrum > Prorocentrum cordatum. The sequence continues at coordinate 339,211 of CAUYUJ010014853.1, read as the reverse complement.
CGACATCGCCGATGCGCCGCCGATGCGCCGCCGACGTCGCCGATGCATCGCCGATGCGTTGCGATGCCGCGCGATCCTCCGACCTCACCTGCTCGGACCCTCTCAGGAGGCCCCGAGCGCTCTTCCTCGATACAGTCAGACCGGGGTATACGAGCGAGGTCGGTTCGGGGAGGGCACCTCAGTGTTCTTCGTGCGTGTTGGATGTGCGTGTGCATCCTGGGGAGGGTGTCTTCGGGCCCCCCGTCCTACCTGAGTCCTTCTCCTGGCAAGGGCCTCGAGGAGCTTCCTGCGATTGGGCCGCTCGGCGGAGCTACTGCGCAGAGTCGAGACATCAAGTTGCATCAAACCTGACCGCCCGATTTTTGATATGTATAGCAGGCATGGTGTATCGGCCTGCCTCGGGGCCTGTGAGCGCACGGCAGCGCTTCAGGCGAGATGCTCTTCTGGCCTATAGGTCCGACTGTATCGGCCTCCGGGACCCCTTCTCGGGCCCCCGGAGCTCACGAGAAGTGGAGCCGGGCCGCAACAATTGGCCCTGTCTGGAGGTAGTCGGGACCGCTGGGGCCTTCGGCATGGCAAGAGCATGTACAGTGGGGGCGCGCTTGGAAATCATATGCCTTTCGTTGGGGTGCCCTGGGGTTTCGTCGCTCCGCGCGCTGCACGGTGGCTTCCCGCAGTCGTTGAAGAAGCTGCTGCGTTCGGGGTGCTCTGGGTCTCCCCTCAGGTGCACTTCGCGCGCGGGCTTTGAGGGTTTGATTTCTTGCGAGGGTTTCTTGCGGCCGCGCCCGCACTGTACCGTCGGATGCCTGGGCGGCGGACCGGTCTC
>CAUYUJ010014853.1:323451-335785 GCA_963575745.1 Prorocentrum cordatum | reverse complement strand
GGGAGGGGGAGGGGGGAGGGCTTCTTAGAAGCACCCCTGCTTCTGAAGCAGCCTCCTTCTAAGAAGCCCTCCCCCCTCCTCCTCCCGCCTTGTGCGCGCCGCCAAGTTGCTGCGGGGCCAGCAGGCGACCTCAAGCCACACCGAGGACACACCCTGGGGGATGTCTTGCGCACGCCCAGGATTGCGAGCACCAAACACCTACAGCGAGCGGCCTGAATAAGGAACACTCACTCGTCAAAAGGGGCTCGGTCGTTCCTCAGGTTCGCACGACTTGTGTATCGTTCCCTGTGCGTTATTCCTGGGACAGAAAGGGCTTCGTTCCTTAAATTATCGTTCCTTAGGTCAGGCCGATGACTGTACTGGTTGCGGTCCATAGGGCGTCCCGGGGCAGCCAAGCCGGCCACGACCACAACCAGAGGGCTCACGCCAGGGTCGGCGGGTGCTCCCCCCCGAGGGGCCTCCCCGAAACGTCCGCCCGGTTGCGACTGCGGTTGTCACCACCCACTAAACCACCCCAAGCCAACCCGAAGGCCCCAATTTATCCTCGATTTCCAGTGGGGGGGGTCGTGGAACATCGAAAAAACACGTGTGGAACCCTTACCCCCCCCCCCAACCCGAAATTCGGGTCTTCGGGTTGGGTTGGGGTGGTCTGGGAGGTAGTCAGGTTGCGGTGGCCTCGAGGTGGACACCAACGCTCATGCCGGCGGTGTGCCTTCACCGAGGGAAGGTGCTCCCGATCTCGAGGACGGTGGTAGGAAATTCGGGCTTCGTGGGTGGCCGAGAGATTGCCACCGACACCGAAGGTGCAGGATCCATCTTTCCCTGGTGGGGGCAAAACCCTTTGCGCTGGTGTCCCAGGACCCCGACGTAACGTGAAGATTGATTATTTCCTAACGTCGGCCCCCAGAGGTCTGGACCCCTTTTCCTGGGACCGGTGTTTCATCCCGCGTCGTTGTTTGACGGTCCCGAGGCCCGGTAAGGCCCCCAGAGGCAGAACAGAAGGAAAAACTTCGCGTCATGATTTTTGTCAGGACTCGAGAAGGTCTGGGGCTGCTGCCCATTACCAGGCCTCCAGTGGTTCTCTGTGGTGCCCGGAGTGGTGTCGGCCGGGCCCTCCTCCTAGGGCCTACATGCAGGCCACCCGCGGGGGCGCGATTGCGGAGAGGAGATCGCGCCCCGCGCGGCTCGCGGTCTGGGCTCGGAGAGAGCTTCGGCCACGCCCGCGCGCAGAGGGGGGCAGGGGGAGGGGGGAGGGGGAGGAGGAGGAGGAGGAGGAGGAGGAGGAGGAGGAGGAGGAGGAGGAGGAGGAGGAGGAGGAGGAGGAGGAGGAGGCAAGAGGAGGAGGAGGAGGAGGAGGAGGAGGAGGAGGAGGAGGAGGAGGAGGACTGGATCTTTGGGCGCCCACGGCCCTGACAGTCTGGGTTCCGAGCGGGCCCGGGTCCGGCTCTCTACCAACTGTCCTCGTCGATCAGGAGCCCCCCGTGGCGGCAACCGCGGGGGGGGCATTGAAACAGGCCTAGGATCGGAATAAATCGCTCCAGAGCTTTCCGGAGCGCTCTCAGAGCGTTCCGGAACGCTCACCCAAGGGAGCGGCGATCCTCCAAACCCGCCGATTCTCAGAGATTTCGAGTTATCCCGATCTGATTTTGTCCGATCTTCGCGTCGTTTTAGAGGGGGGGAGGCATCTTAGAAGCACCCCTGCTTCTCAGGAGGCGCGGGCCTTGCCTGTCGGTGTACGTAAGGCCCGCGCCTTCTAAGAAACAGTTTCCCTCGAAGAAGCCTTCCCGCCTCCCCCCCACCCCCTTGTGCGCGCCGTCAAGAGCTGCCCTGATCTCCAACAGGGGTGGCGCGTTGGGGGATTTCGGGGGCGCGGAGATGCAGTCGAGACCGGACAGTAGAGTCCGAGGCGGGCATTTATCCATAACCACCGCTTGAGGGATCGAGCTTCTGGGACCTCCGTGCGGCGGGAAGGAGAGGGCGGAAGCTGAGAAAGAGAAGGCATCTGAGAAAGGCGGCCGGGACTTCTTAGACAAGTTCTACGCGCCATTGCGAAGTGTCCTCCTGCAAGTCGTCTTCGGGGAAGGCTTAGGAAACTTCTCAGAAGGGTCGCCGGATTTCCGAGCCTTTGAGACGGCCTTCTCCCTCTCGATTCCCCTTCGCTCGCCGACGATCATAGGCGGCGGATATGGATACAGTCGGACCCCCGCGGGCCAAGACATGTACATATCCATCGCCCACTGGTTCGCCGGGACGTCGGTCCCCAGGCGGTGGCTATGGACAAACCCCCGCCTCGCAAGCAAGGCTGGATCAGCTTCCCAAGGGTACCCTTGCATCCTCGCCTCCTCGGTCCGCCCCTGACCACCTTCGACGGCCAGCCCCTCTCGAAATGCTGCGAGATGCGCGCCCGAGGGGCCTGCACCCTTCTCGCGCATCCTTACTATCAGCTTCGACGGAAGCCGCGCGTCGCGCATCGCGGGGCGCGGCGCGCGAGGTTAGGTGCAGGAGCGTTGGCTTGGCGTGTCGCTCCGCCGGTTCTGACCCACCACGCCTGGGCGCGGCACGTTGTCCGCGCCCCCACTCCCAGGCGCCAACGTCTCGAGCCTTGCCCAGCCTCGCACCCCGCCGAGCGGAGCGGCACGCCATCCGTTTGCAGGGGATGCCCAGGAGGCTGCAGCCCCTGGAGGAGTCCTTCTCTAACGAGGGCGGCGGCGATATCCAAGGTCATCCACGAGTGGAGTTCCACTGGCTTCCAGGCCCTGGGTTCGTGATCCACGGTTCCATATCCGATGCCTTCACCGTCTCGTGCCGCCGGGGCCGCCGCCGACACGCTGAGCACAAGTTCCCAACCGTGGGTGCTCAGACCTTGCAGTCGCGGGCGTGGGCGACCAGACGCCGAGGCCAACAGCCCGCGCCCACCAGGGGTGAAGGCCTGGCGCTGCAGGCCACCGGCATGCAGCCGACCTACGTCCCCAACCCGACGCACAAGGAGACGAAGAGGAACCGGAAGGTGAAGGTCATGGCGCGGATGCCATGCCAGTGGTTCTCCGTGGGGGGGGGGGGAAGTAGATGCCGATACCCGCCGCCGTCCTGGGGAGTCCCCCTAACAGCTGGATTGCCATACAAATTCTGGTCGGACTGCACCCCGGGAGACGTCAGTGGAGTAGCGGGATTTGTACCTTTCGGTTCCCCCAGGTTTTCTACGGCTGAGATAATGCGCCGCATCGTCACGGTGCTCATCCACAACAACGAGGAGAAGTTCCGGGACGCGCCCATGAGGACCAAGGACCTCATGAAGGAGATAGGCCTCACCGGTTACCAGATGAAGATCAAGCGATACGTTAACGAAGCGTTGTATTTGCTTCTGGGGCAGAAGGTGATCTTCAAGGCGAAGACTAGCCCCATCAGGTGGGAGCTCCACGAGGAGTATAGGAAGGATGGACTGCCGCCCATCAGCAAGAACAAGCGCAAGCCTTGGGCGCTGAGCTGGCTGCTGCAGTTTGAGCGCACGAAGAAGCCCAAGTACGGCCCCGTCCATGGCGAGTACAGGAACCGCCCGTGGGTTCCCTTCGCGAAGAGGGGAGAGCAATGGGAGTGCCAGAACTGCGGGTTCATTGAACAGGGAAAACTTCCCACGTGTACCAAGTGCAGGATCGGGCAGACCCCGCACATCACTCAAGAAATGATTGAGACCATGGAGATCTGAGGGCCAGCTCGCCCAGATGCCCTGGGCAAATGCTGGCGCCATCGCCTCTGGCGGCCCCGCTGCCTGCGGTCACCTGCCCATCGGTGCCTTCTCCTGCCACGTCCTCGTTCCCAAGCCGCTTGTAGGCCGGTGGGGCTTCCTGAGCTCCTTTTTCGCAGGAGTCTCGAGAGAGGAGTGACTAAAACGCACATCTCGTCATGGATGAGTGGGGCGTCTCCTGCCCTCTTCTTTCTCCCCCTCTCTCCGCGAGCACTTTCGCTGTCTTTCCCTATGCCTGCTTGCTTGGTTGCCAGTCAGGCAGACCAAGCTCCGTGGTGGCCTCGCCCGTCTTAGGGGCAGCGGCCAGACAGTCCATACTCATATTGGTGTTGACTAGTGGTAAAGTCGGGCGCGTCCCTCTACAGGGGGAAAATCCAAGAGCAGTCCAAAACTAGTCAGGAGACGATATTTCGATTATTTTTGCATATATGTTCGAATATTTTCATTTCTCGTCTAGCCTCTGGCGGCCCCGCTGCCTCCTTTACTTGCCGCTCGGTGCCTTCTCTTGCCCGATCCTCTTGCCTGAGTTGCTTGCGGAAATCGGACCCCTCCGCGTCGTGAAACAAATCGCGCGACAGCCATTTCTGACCAACCAGTTTCCGCCCTTGGGGGCCCTTACTGGGCCCAAGGACCGTCAGTCATAGCCAGAGCCCGCATCCCCGAACAGCGCTTTCGAGCGAAGCTGGCCCCAAATACTGCTCGCGCGTCGTCTGAATCGTCGTCTTCATCCTGCTCCTGATCGGCTTATTCTCCTGTCGTCATCATTGCCGTCGTCGTCGTCGGCGCTGATGTCGTCTTCCTCCTCCACGTCTTCCTCTTTCTCGCTCCTTCCCCTCCCACTCCTCCTCCGACGCACTCCTTCTCCACTTCTCCCGCTTCACCCCCTCCTCCTATTCATCGTTAGTATTATTACTATTATTAGTATTATTATTACTATTATTATTATTATTATTATTAGTATTATTAGTATTCGTATTCGTATTCGTATTAGTATCAGTATTAGTATTAGTATTAGTATTAGTATTCGTATTATCATTAGCATTATTATGATTCGTCCTCTGTCTCCTCTTTATCCTCCTCCTCCATCTCTGGGCACGCTCGACCTCCTGCTTCTCCACCTCCTCCTCCTCCTTCATATCCTGCTCATGCTCCTGATACTGTTAACCCTCCTGGTTCTCATCGCCCCTCTTCGTCCTACTGGTTCTCCTCCTCACCCTCCTATTGCTTCCTCCTGTCGCTGGAGATCGCCTCACATGTACTCAGGCATGGCCTTCTCGCTGGATGCATGAGACTTCCTTACAGATGACCTGGTAATCCTGCTCTCGCTTCGGCGCCAGCCATCCACATGTTCTGCCAGGGGCGCACTCGCCGCGCCCAGGGCACCATGCGATACCACAAGCGTGATCAGCTTCGTGGACCCGTCCCCGCCTCCTCCTTCCCTCTTCTCTCTTCTCTCTCGCCTCCCTCCCCCCTCCTCCCGACCTCGCCCCGCCCCCCTCTTCCCCAACCTCCCTCCTCTCTCCTCCCCCCTCACCACCCTCCAGCTGGAGAGTTCCGCACTTCTCCTGAGCTCGGGCACGGCGATCCCGCCTGAGGCTCCCGCCCGCGGGAGTTTTCTCCACAGACGACCCTGGAATCCTGCTCTCGCCTCGGCGCTGGGTCATTGCTCGCTTATATTGACACTGTCGGACCCCCTGCTGGAGCACAGCTCGACAGCAGACCTGTCATCGAACAGATCGTTCGGGCCAGGCCCCTCCTGCCTGCCTCGTCCTCCCTCTCGAGGCTGTGCCGCCTTGGTCTTTGCCCGCGCAACAAAGCCCTTGCACTGGAGCGGCGGCCATGGTCAACACGGGGTCACACCAGCCCAGTTCGGGTTCCCGAGGGCTCTCCCCGAGGGCTGCCAAGGTGGGTGACACAACATGCCCGCCAACACGGGTGTGTGATTGTCGCAAGTTGGCAACGCCACACATTGATGCGGCCATGTCTCAGGCGAAACGGGGCAGACCACCTCTCCCGCGGCATCTGGGAGCCCAGAGTTGCGAGAATGTCTCAGGCGAAACAGGCCAGACCAACCCTCGTGCGGCATCAAGGAGCCCTCAGAGTTGCGAGGGTGTCTCAGGCGAAACGGGATCGACCACCTCTCGCGCGGCATCTCGGAGCCCTTAGCTGCAGGCATTTCTCAGGCGAAACGGGCTGGACCACCTCGCGCGCGGCATCTCGGAGCCCAAAGTTTCGAGGATGTCTCAGGCGGAGCGGGCTGGACCACCTCAGATCTGGCGGGTCCGTCGCTTGGATCCCTTGCGGCAGTAGTCGCGAAGGCCGTTCGGGCCAGGCCTCTTTTGCCTCCTCCCTTTTTTTCGGAGCCCAGCGTTGCGAGGATGTTTGGGACGAATCAGGCTGGGCCAGCTCCATCCTAGCCATCTCAGTGCTGAGAGTTCTGAGGATGTCTCGGGCAAACCGGGCCGGGCGTCGGGCTTCCTCTCGCGCGGCCACCTTGGAGCCCAGGAATGTCAGGATGTGTTTCCAGAAAGTGCTGGGATACAGTCAAGCCGCATAACAAGGAAGGTCATTTGACCCAAGGGTAACTACCCTTGCATCCTTGCCTCCTCGGTCCATCCTTGGCCACTTTCGCTGGCCGCGCCCCGCTCGAAAAGCTTTGAAGCGGCCTTTCAAGGCCCTTGCATCCTTTATCGTACATCTTGCTGGTACGGGCCGACTGTACCTCTCGTGCGGCATTTGAGAGCCAAGAGTTGCCAGGGTGTATCGGGCGAAATTGGCAGGCATACCTCGCGTGCCGCAGCTCGGAGCCCAGACCTGCGAGGAAGTCTTAGGCGAGACTGGCTGGACCACCTCGCGCGCGACATCTGGGAGCCCAGAGGTACGAGGATGTCTCAGGAGAAACTGGCCAGACCACCTCGCGCGCAGCATCTCGAAGCCCAGATTTGCGAGGATGTCTCAGGGGAAACAGGCCAGACCACTTCAATTCCGGCCAGTGTCGGAGCCCAGAATTGCGAGGATGTCTCAGGCGAAACGGGCCAGACCACTTCGCGCGCGGCAGTATGGAGCCCAGAGCTGCGCGGATGCCTCAGGTGAAACGTACCAGATCACCTATCGCGCGGCATCTTGGAGCCCAGAGTTACCAGGATGTCTCAAGCGAAACGAGCTGAACCACCTCGCGCGCGGCATCTCGGAGCCCAAAGTTTCGAGAACGTCTCAGGCGAAATGGGCCCGACCGCGTCAATGCTGGGCGTCTCGGTGCCCAGAGTTGTGAGGATGTCCCAGTCGAAATTGGTCGGACCATCTCGCGCGCGGCATTTCGGAGCCTAGAGTTGCGAGGACATCTCAAGCGAAACGGCCCAATCCTGGACATGGAGGAAGCGAGAGTTGTGAGGATTACTCGGGCGAAATGGGCCAGACTATTTAAGAATTTTGAGGATGTCCGTGTGCGGGGCTCTCTCTGGCCTACTTCACAAATCAGTCATCACAGCTGCTTGAGGAAAAGCAGCTCGGAATTAACACCCGTCTCAGGGAAAGGACGTGAATTTCTGAGGATCCACGTAGCGAAACAGTACGGCGACGGGGGTCTGGGATTAGATACCAGCCGGCCGCTCTGCGATTGATGAGAGTTTCTGTACAGATGAAAGAGCATGCGCTTGTGGGCGAGACGTGAATGAGCGTGAAGCGATTGTGCGGAGGGTGAGGATGAGGAGGGTAAGGGTCAGGAGGGAGAGGCACGCGAGTGGGGGGATCAGGAAAGTGAGGGTCACGCGGGTGAGGGTCAGGCGAGCGTGGAGCAGGAAGGTGAGGATGTGGAGAATGAGGGGCAGGAGGTCGATGATGAGGAGAATGAAAATCAGCGGGGTGAGGATCGGGCGAGTGTGGAGCAGGAAAAGGAGGATCAGCGGGGTGAGGATCGGCAGGGTGAGCATCACGAGGAGAGCGAGTATCAGGATAGTGAGAATGAGCATGAGGAGGGAGAGGACCAGGATCGTGAGGCAGCAGGGTGAGGGTGAGGAGAGCGAGAATCAGGAGAGTGAAGATCATTGGGGTGAGGACCAAGAGGGTGAGGGCCAGGAGGGTGAGGATCAGGAGGGTGGGGATCAGGAGGGCGGGATGAGGGCGGTGAGGCCCAGGAGGGTGGGGAAGGGGACATCGAGGATCAAGACGTCGATGACAACGAGGACCAAACGCTCGCGTACGACGACTGCGGGACAGAAGGTGGAGAAGTTGGCAGGGGAAATGGCGACGACAAGGGCGATGGTGACGACGAGGGCGACGCCGACGACGACGATGGTGACGACTGTGAACACGAGGGCGAGGACGAGCTCGAGGACGAGGACGAGGTTGAGGACGACGACGATTCCGACGACGACGACGACAACGACAACGACAACGATGAAGATTGTGACGACCATGACGACGCGGGCGCGTCATGCTGTGACCGATGCGTTTTCAGAAGCTCGCCCCTTGTAGCCGACAACTTCCAAAGATGCACCTGGCGGCGCGCCTGGCGCATCCCCAGAAGTGATCTCCTGGGGGCGAGCCGGGGGCCCGCGGGGGCGACTTTTGCGAGGGTGTCTCGAGCGAGAGCGCCAGATGGGGACACGCCCGGCGCGCCCGGCGCATCCGCGGAGATGGTCCCGTGCACATGGGCGCGCCGGGGGCCCGTGCGGCGAGTTTGGCGAGGAGGTCTCGAGCGAGACCGCGGGATGGGGGCACCGCGAGAGGGGCCCGGGAGGTGCGCTGGGAGGCGACTCTCTCGCGCGCTGGAGGTCGGGATGGCGCGAGTGCCACAGGAGCTCCCTGAGAGTCAAGCTCTCCGGTGTTGGCAAGACAGGTTGGTGTTGTTGCTTCTGGAGGGCCTGTTTGGTTGTTGATTTCTCGACCTGCCCCGTGGGGGGACCGACGCGCTACTGGGCGATCTCCGTTGCCACAGCCTCGTGCTCGCTGCCGTGTTCCCTTTCCGTGATTGTGCCTCTTCCGTGTCTCCTGATCTCCTCCTGGCTCTTGCTTCCCTCTCTTGCCCCCTCCATCTGTCAGTACCGCCTCCTTTCTTTCTCTTCCCCTGCCTGTATCCCAGGTCCCTCTTACTTCTTACTCGATCCCTCAATGTAGAGTTTGTTCCCCAAAATAACTATTCATCCCATGTTTGTTTGTCTCCTGTTTCTTGCTTGTTGCCTCATGCCTCCTCACAACTCCCTCACTATTAAGCTGTATGCGGCAAGCCCTGCCATCGCGCCTGTGAAAATGCTGAGCAGAAAGGGCGGCCTCTCAGAGCAGTTAGGGGGGCATGTGGTGGTCTGTTGGGGGGCCTCGTAGGGCCTCTCGGGGATGTCTTCGGGGCCTCTGGGAGGAAAGCTGAGGTTCCTCGAGGCAACCGTTTATGCAAGGGAAGGTTTTCAATGCCAGCTCGATGTTCCCTTTTTGGGCTCATCTTGGGGCCTTGTTTGGGGTCTCTTCGGCCGTTCTGGAGGCCTATTGCGGCTCTTTTGGGCCATCTTGGACCTTGGCCGTCTTGGGGCCTTACTGGATCCGGTGTTGGTATGATTTGGTGCATTCTTGAGGGCAGTTTTGGGCCGTCTTGGGCTTTCGACAGCCCGAAAGGGCCAGTATCCTAAGAATATCAAAACCTCAGAATCAATGCGTGGTGCATCTCAAGCGCCTCTTGAGCGTCCTCTTGGAGCCATCTTGAGGCGCATCTCTCTTGGACTGTTTCGAGACCTTCTTGGGCAGTTGTGGGACCGTCTTGGGCGCCTTTCGGGCCGTTTTGGGCTAATCCTTGCCGCTTTTGGGTGGTTTGTTGCTGTCTTGGAGCCGTCTGGGCGCAGGACAGGGAGTCGGATGTGGAATTCGAAGGACGGTTGCGATGAGGGGGTGTGGGAGGGGTGTCGGCTTGTCCAACGGACAGCACATGAGCATTCTGACACGCCCATTCCGTGCAGGCACGCTGGCGGATTGTATCCTCCTTCCTCCTTCCTGAGTCTTGCATCATTTCGCCACCATCTTACATCTTCATATTCTTCCTCCCGCCATCTCTCATATGTCATGCCCCATCCCTCCTTCACCATCCTAAATCCCCCGTCCCTTCCTCCATCCATGTCCATCCTGCTGCATCACCCGGCTTCCCGTCTGACTATTCGCCCCCTCCCTCTCTCCTAATATCCTCTTCCCGCTTTCTTCTTGCTGTCTGCCTCCGACCTCTGCCCCTGCCTTTCTCCTGCCTCCTTCCTCATGCCTCTGCCCCCTTACTATTCCCTCCTCCCTTCCCCCTAGTACCGCCTAAGTCGAGACACATCCATCTACTCGGTCTTTGCCCCTCTTTTGCCTCTATGACCGGACGCAGCCCCAAGAGTTCTACACGAGATTGTTCGGAACGGATGCAGTCTCAGTTCTTGACGGATGTTGAACGGGTCTGCTCTGAGCAGCGTGCGACCTTGTGGGCGTTCCAGAAGCCCCCCCCGCCCTCCCGTCTTCCAGCTGGGCTAATCGGAAACTGGGCATATACATGACCAGTGGCGGGCTGTAGTTCAATCCCAAGACTTGTTGAGGGTCGGGGACGGTGTCGGGGTGGTGTGGTGTATACTTGTGTTTGTCTGTTTCCAAGGGAACCACCGAAACATGTATACAGCAGGGCCCCGTGTACACCCGGGTCCGCTTTCCTTTGCAAATCTCAGTGCAGGGCCGGAAAAAAGCGTCGGCGTGTAGAGTTCGGCTCCTTACGTAAGAGTGCCCTTCCTCAGAAAGACCGTTTTTGAACGGTTTCTTGGCGGCGCGGGGTGGGGTGGGGTGTGTGGTGTGGGGGGGGGGGGGGGGGGGGCAACCCTCGGGCACGCAGAGGCCGCCTCCGTCGCACATCGCAAGCAGTGATCGTCAAAACCCACGCACCAACGGGCACTCGTGCCTGGGGTCACTCCCCAGACCTCCCTGCGTCGCAAAAAGCACGTCGTGACAGGAGGCTCTTCGCCATCCCCGGCCCCGGGGGGCCCTTGCCGGGCCCCGGGAGCGCCAGGAGCATCGACTCGGGACGAGAAGGCGTTTTCCTGGGGAATGGGTCGGCACCTCCAGGCCCCGACCCCCGACGTCGTGATCTCTTCGCACCGTCGACCCCCCGAGGTCCGGACCCCTTCCCCGGGACCGGTTTTTCACCCCGAGTCGTTTTTGGACGGTCCCGGGGTCCAGCAAGGGCCCCCATGAGGCCGAAAGCGGGGAAAAGCCTCCCGTCGTGATTTACTTCACCTCGCGAGGGGGTTTGGGAGAAGCTCTGGTCCCGGGGGACGGGTCGAGACCTCCAGGGGTCGACGTTAGGAAAAATTCATGACGTGTCGGGGGTCTGGGTCTTGCGCGCAGCCGCGGTCTCCGAGCTGTCCCCCGTGCCTACTCGGGCCCCCGGCTCCCACCGCCTTGGCCGCCACGGCGCCAGGCGGACGACGCTGACGGCACCGACGACGACGGGGACAACGCCGACGCCGACACCGCCGACGGCGAGGCCGTCGGCACCGACGACGGTGCGGACGAAGACGCAGACCCAGACGTCCTATATTGTTTTTCGGCGCAGGGCCTCCGAAGATCTGGGCCCATTCCCCAGGGCCAGCTCTTTTACGACGGCATCGGAGCAACGAGCAAAACTTCACAGAGTGTGATGTGAAACTGATGGGTATCCCCACGCATTAAACATGTTATAGAGTTATGTGCTCGCCGCTGCAGTGCAGGGACTGCCTCTTGCCTTTCGGCCGAACGCTGCGCACGGTGCTGCTCACACGAGCGGGCAGTCAAGCGTGTACGCGTGGGAGCTGACCCCCCCCCATTCCCTTTCCGCTTATGCCCCCCCTTTTCCAAACTTGGGCGAGTGCTCGAACTGAGACCCTGCAAAGCGAGCTGCAGGGAGTTACCAACCGAACGACCAGGGTCCAGACCTCAAGCTGTTGTAGGATGGTTGGGCGAATTACTTGGTCGCCACTGCTCATAGCAAAATGCCCTGACCCCGCAGATCTCGAGAGAAAGAGTCGAGTGAGGATGAGGGAATACCCGGCACGGAGCTGCTGACATCTACAGGTTGACGTCGAATGGGCGGTGGCCGCTCCGAATCGCACAGACGGCGTGCCTAGTAAGAGTGCGCAGAATACGAAGATTCGTCTGGCGCGCGGGTAGGGAGTACCTGTTGCGAGGTGACGTCGTCGTCTACAACTGCTACTGTGTGGTTACGATGCAAGAAAAAGAAGCTGATGCTTGAATTACTAGTGCATAAGCTTCAGATCAGAACGCTCGGGATGAGAGGCCAGCAGGGTGCTGGAGTGGCTGGTCCAGCAGATCCAGTATCAGAGCGGGCAACACGTGAACAGGTCCTCCAGTCTGGTGATGTCTCCCGCCAGCTCAAAGTCGCGCTTGGTGTCTGGCACATGCGTGGCCCGCAGCATCTCGTTTACCTCGTCGGTCGCGTTGTAGTTCAGGGCGCGCTTGATGTCCTTTGTCATGAGCTCCCCCTTCTTCTTTGCCATTGGAGTACGCGAGAGCTTCTCCTCAGGATCCTTGGCAGGCTCGGTGTTGAGGCGCGTGGTGCCGGACGCGTTGCACCAGAGAGGGGTCTCCAGTATG
>CAUYUJ010014853.1:275951-313451 GCA_963575745.1 Prorocentrum cordatum | reverse complement strand
CTACATTATGAAACCGAGCCGCCCACCCTCAATTTGTGAATCCCGCGCGATTTGTTATAGCGAGTGCGCGCGGCGCTGAGGCGAGCGCAACATTACGAAAATGAGCCCCCCTCAATCCGTGAAGCTCGTGTACAGCTTTAAAGAACAATGCGCGCGACGCTGAGGCGAGAGCTACATTATGAAACCGAGCCGCCCGCCCTCAATTTGTGAATCCCGCGCGATTTGTTATAGCGAGTGCGCGCGGCGCTGAGGCGAGAGTCAGACTTTAAAGCAAGCCTGGGGGATGTTTTGTTGTTTGGCACGGTGCTAAAGTTACTGCTCCGCTAACGCAGCCCCCATGGAATATTTTTGTACTGTGCTGAGATAGCGGGGGGCTGGGGGTCTTAAATACTGCATGAGGTGGTTCGGATGAGGAAAAGGTGCCCATACCGCTATCCTTCCCTCGTTTCCCCTTTTTGGGCCTCCTGCGAGGCCCTCGCCGCCACCGCTGGAATCGCCTCGAAGTCCGGGTCAGAACGGGCCCCGGGGGAGGTCCGCGGAGTAGCGGTATCGGTACCTCTTGGTTTCCCCATCGATAGCGCGCGGCCGTTGTCTGTCTTCATCAAAGGCTTCGGTGGGCAACCACACGTTGGCGTGAGCACACGTTCTGAGGTCCATCGAGATGGCCAGAATCTTATATCCCAAACATTGTTTAGAGCAGAGGGTGGCTCCAAAGACGTATCGCGCGTCCTCCAAATCATCGTCGTCCTCCTGCCCCTCATCGGTCTACACCCTCATCGTCGTCATCGCCATCGTCCTCCGCCTCCTCGCCATATTTTCTTCCCGCCTTCCCCTTCCTCCCTCCCGCCCGTCCTTCTCCTCCAATTGTTCTGCCTCTTCCTCCTCTTCCTCCTCTTCGTCCTACTCCTCCTCTCCTCCATCTCCGCCCTGCCTTCTGTGACCTGACTCATCCTCCCCAACCTATAGACACTCTTCGTCCTTCTGCTATAAGTTTCCGTCTCGCCCCTCCCACCTTGCCTCGTCAATTCCCCGGCTATCTCCCTCCTGTTTGTCCTTTTTCGATTCCTCCTCCTCCACCGTTTCCCCCCGTACCTCCGCATCTCAATTTACCTTCCTCGTTGCCGCGCTCTTCCTCCTGCCTCTCGTGCTCCTCCGCCTTCACCGTCGCCTCCTCCTTCTCCTCCTCCTCCTCCTCCTCCTTTTCCTGCTCCTCCTCTTTCTTCTCCTCCCGGTAGTGACCCTCATCATCCTCATCTTTGTCCTCGCGCTCCTCGTCTTCATCCTCCCCTCTCCACCTTCTCCTCACCCTTCTCGTCCTCCTCCTCCTCCTCCTCCTCCTCCTCCTCCTCTTCCTCCTCCTCCGCCTCCTCCTCCTCGTCCCCCCCCTCACCCCCTCCTGTCCCTCCGACTCCTCACTGATGCCAAGTATGCCCTTTCATTGGGCGCCGCTCCCTGAACGTCCCAACAGTCTGCTCCGACAGGACGCTCCCGCCCGAGCCCCCCCCTACGATGTGCCCCGGAACCGGGCTGCCGCGTCGGTGCTGGCGCCAGCCTCCTCCGCATATGGAGGCGAAGAAAGCGGGGACCATTACCAAGACCGAGCGCGGAAATTTGCTCAGATCTCGGTCGCCGTCGATCTTGGTCAGCGTCCTTGCTCGAGCAGTGGCGAAGCGTCCTGGCTTGCCTGTAGGCCCACCGAAGAAGGTTATAAGAACCTCTTGCGGTCTGCACGAAAGGTCCTTGTGGTCTGCACGGAAGGTTCTGCCGAGACCGTCCTGTTTGAACACGTTGGGCGTGTGCCCTCAGAACATGCTTCAGGCTCTTGGAACCTCCCTGGGCCTCTGAGCCCATGTCGTGGTGGGCCTAAAAATGGGAATGCGGGGGCGGCCGGTCCAGAGCCCCGAATCATCAGGGGTAACTCGGGTCAGGGCTAACTCGGGTTCGTTTTTCGGGATTCCGAACCCGACTTACCCCGGACCCGAGTTACCCCGGATATTTCGGGTGTCCAGGGCCCCGAATCATCAGGGGTAACTCGGGTCAGGGCTAATTCGGGTTCGTTTTTCGGGAATCCAAACCCGAGTTACCCCGGACCCGAGTTACCCCGGATGAGTCGGGCGCCCAAGGAGTCGGTCTCTGCTCAACGTCCTGGGCCATGACCAAGCTCGGCACCGACGAGGTCGCGCGGCAGCTCGGCGCCGTGGCCCCCGTGCCCTCTGCCCCCCCGCAGCTCGGGCCGCAGGGGACCCCCCGCCGGCGGGCTCCTCCCCCTCCTCCTCCTCCTCCTCCCCCTCCTCCTCCTCCTCCTCCTCCTGCTCCTGCTCCTGCTCCTGCTCCTCCTCCTCTCTTCTCCTCCTCCTCCTCTCCTCCTCCTCCTCCTCCTCCTCCTCCTCCTCCTCCGCTCCTCCTCCTCCTCCTCCTCCTCCTCCTCCCCCCCCCCCCCGCCCCCCCCCCCACCGCAGCCCGGCCTCGACGGCAGGCGCGTGTCTCACGGGGGCCGTGCGGGCCTGACCCCCAGGCTTAAAACGACGCGAAGATCGGGACAACATCGGATCGGGATAACTCGAAATCTCTGAGAATCGGCGGGTTTGGAGGATGTATTGGGCGCCGCGGCCGCTCCAGAGCGTTCCGGAACGCCCTGAGAGCGCTCCAGAACGCTCTGGAGCGATTTATCCCGATCCTAGCCCTGTTTTAAGGCTCCCTTGGAGGGGCCGAGCAGGCACGGGGGAGAGCTCGGAGGCCGCGGCTGCGCGCAAGGCCCAGACCCCCGACGCGCCACGACATGTGTGCCCGACGTCGACCCCTGGAGGTCTCGCCCGCTCCCCCCGGGGCCAGCTTCTCCCGGGGCCCCTCGCGAGGCGCAAGAGCCACGACGGGAGGTTCTGCCTCCCGGTCGGCCCCCGGGGGCCTCTCCTGGCCCTCGGGGCCGTCCACAGGAGCGACGCGGGGCGAGGCGCCGCTCCAGGGGGGGAAAAAGGGGGGGCCCAGGCCCCGCGGGGCCGACGCCCCACGCAGAAGGATCCTGGCGTCGGGGGGGGGGGGGGGGGGGGGGGCCGGGCCCCCCGCCGCCCCCGGGCCTCCACTGCCCCCTCGGATCGAGGCGTGGGGTGCTCCTGTTCTGCCGTGGGCGAGGCTGCCCCGTCTCGGGCCCGGGGGGCCTCGCGCGCCGATGCAGCTCGAGGAGTGCCGAAGGGAGGTGGGGTCTATATCTATATATATATATATAAAAATGTGTGTGTATATGTATATATACACACATAAATATATACACATATATATATATATATACATAGGGTGCCAGGCGTGATGGTTCACGAGGCTGCATATTCTCGCAGCGTCGGACCTCGTGATGGCTCGTGGAGGCCTGGTCATGATGCAGGCCGGTGCTTTCACGTGTCCGGCTCGCTTTGTTGCTGATCCTTCTCTCTCTCCCCTCTTTTCCTCCTCTTGGAGAGTGCGCTTCTTGCGCTTGTCGCTTGGGAGGGGCGATTTCTCAGTGCGGGTTGTGCCTCGCAGTGGTGGTACGCTCGCCGTGCGTCCCTCATGGCCCAGTGCTGCGGCGTTGAGGTGGTTATACCTGGGCTTGAGCTTGCCAGCCGTGCCCGTCGTGACTTCTGCGTCACAGTCGGGATGTGGCGGCGGTGCTTGTCTTCTGTCCTACGCCGAGGAGGGCTACGCCTCCCAGTACGGCAGGGAGCCTTGCCTTGCTGGGGGCTGGCCCGTGGGCTACTCACCCCTCCTCCTCCTCCTCCTCCTCCTCCTCCTCCTCCTCCTCCTCCTTGTCGCCCCCGCCTCTTCCTCGTTTGTGCCAATGTGCGGCGTCTCGCCTCGCCGTTGGATCGTCTGGGCTCTGGGCCCGTGAGTCCCCGTCGCCTCCCAGGCCGCCATGTCGGAGGAGGAGGAGGAGCAGGAGGAGGAGGAGGATGGGGAGGAGGAGGAGAAGGGGGCGGGGGAGGAGGAGGAGAGGAGGAGGAGAGGGGGAGGAGGAGGAGGAGGAGGAGGAGGAGGAGGAGGAGGAGGAGGAGGAGGAGGAGGTTCACCAGGCGTAGCCCGTTGGAGCGGTGCCAGGCCCCTGGATGGGGAGGGGGGTGCGCACCGGCGAGCTCCCGCGCCCAGCCCGGCGTGGGCTGTGGAGGCGCGGCCCGGACGCCTGGCGAGCGGCGCTGCCCCGGTTCCCCGGGGAGGGGCGGCGGTTTCTGGGCGGGGCGCCTCCGCCACTCACGCCTCAGCATGGCAGAGGAGGAGGAGGAGGAGGAGGAGGAGGAGGAGGAGGAGGAGGAGGAGGAGAAGGAAGAGGAGGAGGAGGAGGAGGAGAGTGAGGCGGAGGAGGAGGAGGAAAAGGAGGAGGAGGAGGGTGGGAAGGGCGGTATGACACCATCACCTGGCTGGCGCTAGGCCAGGCGCCGGAGTCGCTGGCTGGCGCGCCCCTGACGCTGTTGAGTTGCGCAAAGCGGAGTGCGAAACAAGTGGCTAAGTTGAAACATCTTGGAGGACATCTTGGGCTATCTTGGGCAGTCGTGGAGACACGATGGGCCATCTAACTTGTCGCCCCCCCTTCCGGACCAAGGGGGAGAGGGAGATGGAGGGGCAATTCCCCCCCGATGGGAAATTCGGGGGTTGGAATAGGAAACGCGCCAAACCACATCCGCGCAAAGGGCTGGCGGGATTGTTCCCAGCCGTCCTGCCTCCCGCGGATTGAGTCCGCAGCGCCCCGCGTCTCGTCTGCCCCCCGCTGCCCCTCCCTCTTGCCTCCATACTCCGCGTGCTCATCTCGGGACGCCCCTCGTGCGCGGCGTGGCGTGTGGAGCCACCAGGGCCCTGGCGACAGGGTTCGCATGGCGCCACCCCCGCCGGCTTCGGCATATGCCCCTCACGCCCGAGGGCCCCAGCGGCAGGGTCCACATGCCGCCGCCCCCTCGCCTGTTTCGGCACCCCTCCCTCCCTGCCTCCCTCCCTCCCTCCCTCCCTCCCCCCTCCTCCTCCTCCTCCTCCTCCTTTTCCTCCTCCTCCGCCTCACTCTCTTCCTCCTCCTCCTCCTCCTCCTCCTCCTCCTCCTCCTCCTTCTCCTACCCATCGCACGGTCGCGCCCCGAAAGAACCCCAGCATGCTTCTGCGCTCATGCCCCGCAGCCCCGTGCCCACATTGGTCTGCGTCGCGCAGTATATGTAAAAAGAGGACCACGCCATGCGTTTACGCGCATCTGCGTATCAACGTTGGGCCCGTGGCCAGGCTGATCGTGGTTTCGTAAGGCTGCACTGCACTGCGTCTTCTACGTTTTCCGTGCTCCTGGGTGAGCGGGCTTATCGGAAGACGACAGGTTTGCTACGGCAATGCCGTCCGCATCGAAAGGGGAGCTTGGTTACCAGGCTTGTGCGACGCTACCTGAGGGATGGAGCCGGGGCCACCAACCTGCGTCTGATTTCGCTAGCCCGCTCAAATTGATTGTGCCTGTTGGCGTGCATGATAGGTCCAGGCCCATCGCATGTGGAGTGCAACCTAGCATCTCTGCCGCACTACTCCGAGACTCGTCCAGCTTCTAGAAAGTCAAGCGAGCTCCAGCAGCAACTTCTTAGCCCTCTGCCAGCTGCCTCCCTGACACATCGACGCCCTGCTGGACCCAGCCGGTCGTCAAGATGTGGACGCCCCAGCCGCATGACCACCAATGGTCGATGGGTTGAACTTCTGGACTTGTAAGACAGGGCCAGTTTTGCGATCAAGATCAACGTCAATATCAGTCCTTGGACATATCGAGCCAGAGCCTGGCGTGTCTAAGCGTGCCGCAGCCAGCCATGATAGAGGGCGAAGCCCCATTCGGAATGCCCCCAAAAAAGGGTTTGACGCTTGGCAGAAACATTCGTGATGATATCCGTGAGGCGACGTGGGAGGATGTCTTGAGGATAAGAAGAGTCAGGGAAAGACCGCATGATTGTTGCATGTGTTCCAGGCGGGCTTCCATTTTGGTCATGGCAGAGTGCGTTCGGCTCAAGCGCTCAAGTTTCACCTAGGGGACGTCCTTGATCCGAGCTTCCACTGCCAATCGGAAGGTAGATATTGTCGTATATGCTGAACGGGCTACCACATGTGAGTTCTGGGCGTGCAGTGTCAAAGATCTCCGCGGGAACGGAAGCATTGAAGACCGACCTTTACGAGAAGTTGCCGTTTCATGAGAACAGATGGATGTGCCTTACTAAATCTATGACGGCCGCCCTTTGCTTGGAGCCAGTGGCACGCCTCGAAGTCACCATCGTGAAGGCGAAGGACATCGTACCCAATGCCGCCTCATTTGTCGGGTCTGCGAAGCAAGCCCCTCACCCGTTTGTCAGAGCGTACGTCGACGACGAGAGGCAGAAGGATAAGGATGGTCGGGTCAAGGAAACTGCGCACGTGAAGAACTCGCGAAATCCCGAGTGGAATTCGCACTTCGAGCTTGACATTACTGCTGGGAGGTCGATGGTCCGCTTCCATTTGTACGACCAAGATGTTGATGACGAAGACGCCAAAGACCTGCTCAAAGGGAATATGGCCGACGTCTCGGTTGCTGACAATAAGAAGAGCTCTTTTCACCACTCCCTCGGCTTTGTGGAGGTGTGCGTCGGGGATATGCCTTTCGATGTGGAGATCGAGGGCTGGTTGGAGTTGCGCTTCCCCGGCCAATTGCAGGGCATCAACGTGTTGCGTTATCCGTAAGGGCTTCGCCCCTTGCCGCGGGCCTTCTCCCTATCATAGTGGGATATATGACAGTCGCCTCGGTGCGTCTCGGCGCTGCCTTGGCGCATCTGGGAAAATCATGCGTGGGCGGATAGGAATCATCAGCGCATATTGAGACGTTGGCGTTGTCGAAGACGCCTACGGCGAATCACCGCCGCCCCCTCCAGTTTGGAATCGCCCAAGTGGCCCAGCCTTGTGGCAAGACCGCTGCCAAGCTATCGGACCATGTGTTCCCCCAACCGTTGTGGAAACCCTGGGGGGACACTTGAGGGAGGACGGCGGGAAAGATGAGAAGGATGAGGAGAATAGACGGGGCATGTTGGGAGCCTCGGGGGCACTCTTGGGGCCTCCTGGGAACTTCCTTGGAGTCCGCGGCATCTTAGGAGCCTCCTTGGGCCTCTTGGGGGCCGTTGGGGGTTTCTCGGGGGCCTTTTTGGCAGTCTTAGGGTATTTCTGGCCCGTCTGTCGCCGTCAGAAGCTGCATTGGGTGCTTCTTAGGGCCGACTTGGGGACCTCTTGGGGTGCTCACGGGCCGTACATGTACATACGAATCGACATGCCAGCATACATTCATCCATACCTCCTTCCCTCCCTCCCTCTCTGCCTACTCCCTACAGACACGCATACACACAAGCACACATACTTATATACACACAGCCATGCATACATTCCAACACACATGCATACATCTATAAATACGTGCAAACAGACATACATACATAGGCATGCAGACACACAAGCAGCCAGACATTCATACACACATGAATATAAATATATATATATATATATACATACATACATACATACATACATACAACCACACTTCAATCCATACATGCATACAGGCATGCATACACAGACCTGTACACATACCCATGCGCATGCACGTACATCTACACACACCAATGCATATGCAAATGCACTTACATGTATATATATATATATATATGGGTGTATATATATATATGTATATATGGATCCTGACGTATTCTCCCCTGCTGAAATCGACGGTTGTTTTTTGTGGTTCCAACGTCTTTGGGACGGCTTCGAGGGGCATCGGTACGTCTCTTCTCCACTCCTCTCCCTCCCCTTCCCATTCCTCCTTCTCATCCTCCTTCCCCTCCTCCTCTCAATCAGATTCCCTCATCGGGGGCGGAACCACGCAAAACCGCAGGAACAACCCAAACAACCAAACAACAAACTGAAAACCACATGCTTTCGGACAAACTCGAGCATCCCTCCCTCAGAAGTTTTCCCGACATCATGGTTGGTTTTGTTTTTGTGTGGTTTTTGTGGTTTGTCCGCTCCCCTCCCCTCCCCCCTTTCCGCTCCCCCTCCCCCTCCCTCTTTCTACCTCCCCTCCCCCCATCTCTCCCCTCGTCCTTCCCTCTCCCCTCATCCCTCCCCTCATCCCTCCGCCTCCCCTCATCTCTCCCCTCATCCCTCCCCCTCCCTTCTTCCACTCCCCTCATCCCGCCCCCTCCCTCCTCCCTCCTCCTCCTTCCTCCCTCGGTAGCATTGCATTCCATTGCATTGCAATCGCGTTGTATTGCAGTCGCACTGCGTTGCCACCGCATTGCATTGCATGTCAATGAGGGAGGAAGGGAGGAAGGTGGGAGGATGATGGTTCACATGCTCGACACCACCATTGTCATCGACAGCACCTCGAGAGTAGGACTCGTCATCAGCATCGTCATCGACAACATCGTGACTACCATTCTCGTCATCACCATCGCCATCGGCACTGTCTTGAAACACATGCTCGCCACCACCATTGTCATCGACCGCTTCTTGACAGTAACACTCGTCATCAGCATCGTCATCGATACTATCTTCAGGCTGACGCATGTCATCAGCATCGTCATCGACAGCATCGTGACTACCACACTCGTCATCACCATCGTCATCGACACTGCCTTGAAACACATGCTCGTCACCACCACTGTCACCGACAGCATCTCGACAGTAGTACTCGTCATCCGCATCGTCATCGAGGCAGGCTACGGGAACTATACCAAGGACGCGCTCTTGGCATTGCGGGGGCGCTACCAGGAGACGCCGGGGAAAGGCGCGGTCCCCCTGGGCGTCCACGCGATCGGCGGGCCGAGTCAGACGGTGGTCGCCGACGAGACCGTCATCTGCGTGCACAAGGAGGACGGGTGGACCGTCGAATCTAAGGGCATATCAGAGCGGGGCGCCAGGCAGCGCCGCCAAGCGCCCCGAATGACCCAGGGCGCCACTCGCAAGCTCGTGATGAAGGGCGTCCTGAAGAGCCAGCCTGCGCGCACGATATACCGCAACCAGGAGCCAACGAAGCGCGACTCGAATTACATGAAGGCGAGGAAGGGCACCGCGAAACCATGAAGAAGGCGGCCGCGAGGGTGGCGAAGAAGCCCGCGGCAAACCTGAAGAATGCTGGGCGGCGGCTGTGGCTGGCGATCCGCGTCGGGCTCGGGAAGACCGTGCGCACGCACGAGAAGAAGAACAATCTGATTGCTCATCGACTTCTTCCGCAGGCGGCAGATGCGCAGGACGGCGCGCCGCGTGGACTGGGGAAGATCAACGCCACGTTGGAGGAGAAGGTGGAGACGGGCACTTTCCGGGCCCACGACGGCTGGACGCCCACCACCGCTGCCGCGAAGGCCTTGGGCTACAAGAGCGCCCCGCCCGTGTTTCACGAGGAGAACTACCGCGACCCCGCCACTGGCTTCCACGCCAACGACGCTGAGTCTGAAAGTTCTCGGCTGAAAGGGTGGAACCGCCAGCGCTGCGGCCAGTTGCAGCTGGACGCGCTGGAGATGAGGAGTGCGTGTTCTGTGTGAACGTGGGCGACACTCTTGAGAGCATGTCCACGGGCCTCTCGCATGCCAGCGGGGGCCCGTGGCGGAACAGGCTGCTCTGACTAGTAGCCGCGGCGGTCTAGACGGGATGGTGAGCGTTGCTTGGTTGACATTATCCAAAGTCGTCAATTACGTTGAAAAAGGAACCGTCGATTTCAGCAGGGGGGGAACGCCAGCGCCCATATAATATATATATATATATATATATATATATATATATATATATATATGTATACATATACACACATACATACATATACATTCGCCGGCCGCGGCCGCAGCGCCGCCCCAGCCGCCGGCGGCAGCGCGCGGCCTGGGGGGCCGCTCGGGGGCCGCTCGGGTCGGGCTCTGGCTCGCGGCACGCGCCCGCTCGCTGGCCCGCAGCGCGCCGCCCAGGGCGCCAGGCAGCAGCGGCCCGCGACCGCCCGGAGTTCGGTGGCGCGGGCAGCGGCGGCCTCTGGCGGCGCGGCAGCTCGTCGCCCTCAGGCGCGGCGGCGCAGGCTCGCGGCGGAGCGGCGCGGCCGCCCCCCGCGTCGCGGCGCGCCGGCTGCGTCTCGGCGCGAGCCCGCCGTTCTGCTGTCGTCGGCAGTCAAGTGGGCCAGCGCGGGCTCGCGGCGGCGCGCGGCTGGCGCTCCCAGCGCCGCGGCGCGCTGCCGGCGTCTCAGCGCACGCCCGCGGCAGCGCGCAGCTGCCGTGCCAGCCCCTCCTGCAAGCCGCGAGCGAGCGCGCGGCGGGCGCGCGTGAGCTCGCGGGCCCGGTCGGCGTCGGGCAGGCGGCGCGCCTCGGCTTCAAGCCAGAGGCGCGCTTCAGCGCCCAGTTGCCCCCCTCGCCCCGAGGACAAACGGGCGAGGCGCTCTCCAGGGTAGCGAGCGTGCTTGTCCCGCTCCCCGCGCCGGCTCGCCTCGCCGTCGCGGCGGGCCGCGACCCGCTGCTCCGCTGGGGTGCCCGCGGCGGGGTGTCGCGCAGACGCGGCGGCCGTCCTTGTCCTGGTTCTCCAACTCGAGCACGGCGCGCGCCGTCTCCCTGGCGCGGCCTGGCCGCAGCCTGTCCCAGGGCGGGACGCGATGCTGGTAGAGCGCGGCCCCTCGCGCCTCCAGCGCCGGAGCAGCCCGCCGAGCCGCGGGGCCAGTCTGCCGCGCCAGCGCCCCACCCCGCCTCTGTTCTGGCAGGTGGCGCCGTGGTAGCCGAGATCGTCCAGCGGCCGCCCGCAGACCTCGCCGCTGGGCCGTCGCAGCCGCGAGCTGCCCCTGGTCGCACCCCGGGCGCAGTCGCAGGCGAGCTGCCGTCTCCCAGTGCGCGCCCTCAAACGAACAGAGCGCCTCGGTGGGGCATCGCAGGAAGGCCGCCGCGCCCAGCCCCGCTTCCCTTCGCAAGTTGGCCTGTTGGAGAACAGGCGAGCGCTGCAGGGGCGCAGCGTGGTGTGTCTTTTGCACCCTCTCCATAGCCAAGCCCTGCGAGCCAAGAAGTCAGGCAGCGTCCTGCCGTCCGCCAGCAGCAGCCCGGCAGCAGCAGCCCCTGCTGGGCTAGGCCCTGCCTCGCCTTCTCCAACTAGCTTGCGGTAGCTGGCAGGCGCTCGAAGGCGTTGTGCAGCGAGCCGCAGCCCAGGTCTCTCGCAACCTCTGCGGCCGCGCCAGACCAGGATGCGAGAAAGGCGGCGTTTCGCCGCGAGCAGGCCAGCTGCGCCCCAGGGCCGCCCAGGCGCCTGGGCAGGCCTAGCAGCTCCTCGGCGTCGTTGCCAAAGTCGCGCCGCAGTAGCGTCTCCCAGCAGCCAGCCATCAGAGCGTCGCAGCGTCGAGTGGCCTCTTCGCTAGCAAGCTCCTGCCGCAGGGCGCGCTGGCTGGCGGCGCCTGCGTAGGTTTGCAGCAAGGCCGCGGTAGCCTGCTTCTTCTGGCCCGCCTGGTGGAGCCAGTAGAGCGTGTCCCAGAGCAGTCGCAGTCGCAGGGCCGCCTTGTCGAGGCTGTCGGCGCGCGCCCCAAGGGCTGCGGTGTTGTCCTCCGAGCCCCCCCGCGGCCTGAGATGCTTGCCGCGCACTGGGGGAACGGCCGCGTAGCGGGGTTGCAGCGCAGGCGACATTGCCACCGCGCGGGGGCCATGCCGCCGTCTTCGCGTGGTCGAGTTCCAGGCCGTAGGGCCCCGGGGCCGTCTCCAGCGCAGCGAGGGCGTTCGGGGAGAGGCCAGCCTCGACCACGAGGTGCGCGTCGTCGAGGTAGGAGTAGAGCCTGGCAGCAGGGCCCAGCCTTTGGAGTTGCGCCCAGAAGTCGGCAAAAGCCTCGCGTTGCGCCGCCGAGAAGGCAGCGGGGGAAAGAGAGGGTCACCTTGCTCGAAATCCCTGCTGCTTGGGACCTTGTGGAGCGCCCCGACAGCACCCCTCCAGTAATGGTTCATTGGGCCTCCGTGCAAGGTAGACAAGGCGGCGGCCACAGCGGCGTCGTGCCTCGCCATCGCTGCGGTGGCAGGTTGGCGTCTTACTTTCTGGAAAGCCGCCTCCAGGTCTAGCTTCAAGAAGACGGCTGCGGGTCGGGCCTCCGCCTGTGCCTCAAGACACCGCCATAGCAGGTCCGCGCCCGTCTGTCTCCCCACGCCGCACTGCTGCTCGCCAGCAGCGGTCGTCAGCTGCTCCTTTCGCACTCGGACCAGCGCCCGCAGGCCGAGCCGCCGCCGGGCCGAGCTCACCAGCAGAGGCCGGACCTCGTTCTCCCCCGGGCGATGAATTCGCCGACCCGCGAAGCCTCTCACGCCGCAGCAGGAAGAAGGCCAAAGGTCACCCAGGAGACCGCCTCTGGGAGGAGCTGCGGCGTCTCCTTGCTGGCGGCTGCTTTCTTCAAGTGTTCCAGCCTCGTTCCGAGCAGACCTGGTGCCGTGAGCCGGGCTGGTCTCCGGAGAAGGTGCCGGATCTCCTCCTGCACCGCCTCGAACAGCTCGGCGTCTGGGGGCTCGCGGGCGGCCGGCGCGGCCGGCGCGGCAGCGTCCGCGGGGAAGGGTCTCGGGCGTTCGCGGGGCGAGCTTCGCGCTGGTGGCTGCCGTCAGCGCTCGTCCCTCTTCCCCAGAAGCGGCGAAAGTGTGAGTGAACCCGTGCCGCTCGCTGTTTGCCAGTCTGCTCGCAGCATCTCCTCGGCACTGCTCCGCCAGCCCGAGCGGAAGCACAGAGGGCAGCCCACTGCCCGCCCCAGAAATGCCCATGAGGAGGACCACCTGCCAGTCTCGCTCGGCCTCCGAAGGCCCACGCGCAAGCTTGAGGACCTCCAGGGCCTTGTGCCACGCCTCTTGCAGGGCTCGCCGGAAACGGTCCGGGACTTACAGACAGACAGGCAAACAGACAGACAGGCAGACAGACCAACAGGCAGGCAGGCAGGCAGGCAGGCAGGCAGACAGGCAGGCAGACAGACAGACAGACAGACAGACAGATTGACAGACAGACAGACACACACACACACAACAGACGCACACACACAGACACACACAGACAGACAGACAGACAGACAGACAGACAGACAGACAGACAGACAGACAGACAGACAGACAGACAGACAGACAGACAGACAGACAGACAGACAGACAGACAGACAGACAGACAGACAGACAGACACACACACACACACACTAGATACACATACATACAGACGCCTCCACGAGGGCCCAAGAGGCCTCGAAGAGGTTCCCAGCAGGGCCCGAAGAAACCAAACCCATTAATCCCACCAGCCCTTTAGGCGTAGGTGGTTTAGGGCGTTTCCTGTTCCACCCCGCCCTCTTCTTTTCTGGGGAAGGGTTTACCCCTCACCCTTACCCCCTGCCCCTGGACCTGGAGGGGGGCGTTTCGCGAGGCCGTCTTGGAAGCCTTTTGGGGCGCCTCTTGGGCCGTCTTGGTTCGTCGTGGAGGCTTCTTGGGCGAACTTGGAGGCATCTTGGATCCTCTTGGGCCGGCTTGGCAGCCATCCTGGACCCCTTAGGCTTCTTGGAGGCTATCTTGGACCATCTTGGGCGAACTTGGGAGCCTTCTTGGAATTGTTTTGGAAACCTTGTCGCGCCGTCATGAGGTCATCGTGAAGGCCTCTGGACAATCCTGCCTTGATCTTTGGAGTCTCCCTGCCCACTGCCCTTTTTGTGAAGCGCCTCTGTGGTCGACAGCTGGGCTGCCACCCCCTGGATTAAGAAGTCCGGAGCGGGACGGCAGGCCCCCATTGCATCGTCGCTCCCCGAGAGGCAAACATTCAGGAGGGGAAAAAACACACAGACACAATTAATCGGCGATCCCCAGAAAATATGGGAAAATATGGGAATTGGGCGGGAAGACAAAACTCAGAAAATATGGGAAAATATGGGGACTATTTTTATTTGTGTGTATTTATTTGTGTGTCCTAATTTCCCTTTAAACATGACTGGCTGGGTAGTCGAAGGCCAGACTATCAGACTGGATTGGGACCCAAGGGCCAATCTGGCCAGGCCAGATTGGAGAATCTGGGTTATTCGCCAGACTGGATTAGCGTTGGCTCCCTCGTCAGATTGCCCCCGTTTTTTCCAGATTGGGCCTGCCAGATTGGCTTCGACTACCCAGACTGGCAAGAAGTACCAAGCAGAATCGCAACTTCCAAGCAACATAACTGGGACCGGAAATCTATCTGCGAGGATGTCCCAAGCGAAATCGCCAATTTCCGGTCGCCACTGAGAATTTCTGGTCGCTTGAAAAGCGTCCGGAGTTGGTTTTTTTTGGAGGAAGTATTGGGCGGAATGCGGAGTTCTGGTCGTCACCCCGTTTGGCGATTATAAGATAAGAGGGGGTGAGGATGGACCGGAAATTTAACCATGGCGGCCCCTGCAACATTGTACCGGGGCCCCGTGGCCTAACGGGAGCCGAACATCAAGGCTTATTCCCCGACCTCTGCGGTCCAGACTTTTTTTTCCAGGGGGTTGTAGAGCGTGGCCAAGCTATCGGACCAGTTGTTCCCCGAGTCGGTTTGGAAAGCCCTCGGGGAACGCGTGGGGGAGCAAAAGGAGGAGGATCAGCAGAGGGAGGATGACGATGAGGAGGAGGAGGAGGAGGAGGAGGAGGAGGAGGAGGAGGAGGAGGAAGATGGGGGAGGAGGAGCAGGAGGAGGAGGAGCAGGAGCAGGAGCAGGAGCAGGAGCAGGAGCAGGAGCAGGAGGAGACTTCTTGGGAACCTCTTGGGAGGCCTCCTGGGAGGCCTCTGCGGTGCTTCCCTGGAGCCTTTTGGAGGCCTCTTTGGAGCCTCCCTGGGCCTCTTGGGGGCCTCTTGGGGACTTCTTGGGGGCTTCTTGGGTCGTCTCAGGGCGCTCCTGACCCATCTGACGCCGTCGGAAGCAGTCTTGGGGGCCTCTCTGAACCGACTTGGGGCCCTCTTCGTGCCCTTCAGGGCCGTCTTGGAGACCACCTTGGGCGTCTTGGAGGCCTCTTGGGTGATCTTGGGGCGACCTTTTGGAGCTGCCTTGGGGGCCTCTTGGGCCGTGATGGGGCCATCTGAGAGGCCTCTTGGGCGATCTTGGGGCGACCTTGGGGGCCTCGCGGGCCGTCTTAGGCCGTCTGAAGGCCGAAAAGGCACAAATGACAAACCTGACCGGACAAGAACGGGAAGCGTCGCTATCGTCGTTTAGGTATGTGACGTATGCTTTTTTGTTGGTCTGCCGCGCCAATATGTCATGGAGTGCGTGCTTTTGCGCGTGTGCGTGCGTGCGTGGAATATGTGCATGCGTGTCCGTGCGTGGTGGTCTGCGGCACTGCTTTGTTATGCCGTGCTGCTCTGCCGTGTTCCTACGGTCTGCGTGAACGTATGTTGCCTCTCTGTATGTGCGTGTGTGTGTGTGTGTGCGTGTGTGTGTGTGTGTGTGCGTGTGTGTGTGTGTGTGTGTATGTGTGTGTCTGTGTGTGTGTGTGCGTGTGCCTGTACCTGTTCCTGTGTGCGTGTGCCTAGGTGCGTGTGCCTGTGAGTGCGGCTGTGTGAATAGATGTTCTGTGTGTTCTGCCGTGTTCGTGCGTGTTCTGGCGTGCTCCTATGTGTTCTGCTGTGCTCCTGCGTGTTCTGCCGCGCTCCTGCTCTGCTGTGCTCCTATCTGTTCTGCCGTGTTCCTGTGTGTACTGCCGTGTTCTTGTGTGTTTTGCCGCGCTCCTGTGTGTTCTGCAGTGCTCCTATGTGTTTTGTGTAATTTGCCGCGCTTCTGTGTGTTCTGCCGTGCTCCGATGTACTCTGTGTGTTCTGCCGTGCTCCTCGTGATGCTGCGCGTTCTGACGTGCTCCTTTGTGTTCTGCCGTGCTCCTGCTTGTTCTGCCGTCAGTTCTGCCGTCACCTGTGTCTTTTGCCGTGCTCCTGTGTGTACTGCCGTGTTCTTGTGTGTTCTGCCGCGCTCCTGCTTGTTCTGCCGTGCTCCTGTGTGTTTTGTATGTTCTGCCGTGCTCCTGTGTGTTCTGCCATGTTTCTGCGTGTTTTGCCGCGCTCCTTCTTGTTCTGCCGTGCTCTGCCGTGCTTTCCCTGCTCCTGTGGTCTGTCGTGTTCCTGTGTGTTGAAGTTGAAGTTGAAGACGGGGCCTTAAAGGCAAAGGGAAACCACGGACAGGGCCAGACGGGACCCGCGTTCCCGAGAGACGCCGCGTCCAACAGGGCACCGAGGGCGGCGGAAGCCTGCTCCCAAATGGAGCAGCTGGCGCGAGCCACAGCGATGCAATCCTACTCACTCACTCACGGTGGGGCCGCCACGGTGCACCATGCGGCGGCGCACCCTGCGGCAACCCTGGGCGCCGCCTGCAGGGCCGGCTGCGGCGGAGGGGTCCTCCTCGCTGACCCCGCGCGCTCCAAGTCGCCCTGCTCTCGCTGCTGCTGGGCGCCGCAGAGGCAGGCTGGCAGCGGCCTCAGCGGCTGCCGCATCCGCTGGGGCTCCACTAGGG
Source organism: Prorocentrum cordatum (assembly GCA_963575745.1). Lineage (NCBI taxonomy): Eukaryota > Dinophyceae > Prorocentrales > Prorocentraceae > Prorocentrum > Prorocentrum cordatum. Next base: position 297,016 of record CAUYUJ010014853.1, on the reverse strand, counting down.
CCCGCGGCCACTTGCGGCTCCGCTGCCGCCGCTGGGGCGTTGCCTGTACTGCTCGCAGTGGCCGCAGAGTCTGCAGCTGGCTCCGCTGCAGTGCCCAGCCACTCCAGGCACCGCTCCTGCGATTGCTCAGGCACTGGACCCTGCGAGCGCAGCGCTGGGATGCCCTCTCCTTTCACTCTGTGCCTGGCAGTCCGCGACCCCTCCTGCCTCCTGCCTCCAGGATGGAGTCCTCGTTGCCACAGGCTGCGCTTGTTCCTGCCGCCCTTGTCGGTCTTGTCGCCTGGGCAGCGCTCCTTAAGGCGAGGCCTCACCCCTGAGCGGCCGCCCAGCGTCATGTAGGCGCCGCACTTGGAGCATGCCACGAGCTCCTGGGTGTCCTCCCCTTCCCCAGCGCAGGCGTAGGACAGGGCATGTCCCAGGATGCTGAAGGCGACTGCACTGGCCGAGAGGGCAGCCGAGCTGCTGCCTGTAGAGCGGCCACTCTCTGAGCGTGGCCGCATCCAGGCTGCAAGGTCCTCGCCGTCCTTGGCCGTCTGCTGCGGGCAGCGGTCGCGCCAGACGGTGCGGTAGACCCCTGCCTCCAGGTTGCCGTCGTCGTCGCACTGCGCAAAGGCCCAGCCTTCACAGCGGAAGGCGCCGAACTGCGGCTCGAGCACCGAGCCATCGAGGTACAGCTTGCCGTTGAGCTTACCAGCTGGCCTGCCGACGCATTACATCCACATGGCGTCGTTGCGGCGGCCTTTCTGTGGCCCTGGTGTGGGCAACCAGCAGCGGCCGAAGTTGTCGCCTGCGCGCCCGCCTAGGGCCCGCGCTCGTTCTGCACCATGCTTCGGCCGTGCCGACACACAGTCGCGCCGCTGGGCCTCGAGCGCGGGGCAGCCGAACAGGCGGTGCCACAAGGTGTCTCCCTCTGCCCTGCAGCAGCCGCAGCGCGCATGTCCTTATTCACATGCCTCGAGGAGCATGGCCCGCGTCCAGTGCGTGTTGGTGATGCAGGCCCCGAGCACGATCTGTTCCCTCACTCTGGGCCCGCCGTCTCGCCCGAGCTGGCGTCCGATGGCGTCCCAGCGCAGTGGCAGCTGCAGGAGGGCGTCGCGGCTGAGCTTCCTCGTCACGCGACAGGCGGATGCACGCTGAGCGCCACGGCCAGCCTCCAAGCCCAGCTCCCGAGACCAGAGGTGCACGAAATCGAGCTCATCGCCAGAGCCCGTGGCCATGCACCGCTCGGACTTGAAGTGCCAGCCGATCCGCGCACGGGACAGCACCACCGCGTCGAAGGGGGGGCGCAGTGCTTCCATGGCGTGTTAGCTCTTGCGCGCCTGGTCGCCGCCGCCTCCAGCCCCTGGGCGGCAGTTCGCCTGTCTGCAGCAGCTCCGCCATCATCTGGACTGCGCGTCCAACCGCGAGGACTGCATACTCCAGGTTGCGCCTCCTCCTGAGCTCGGCACAGCGCAAGCACAGCCCTCGCTCCGCGCCCATGTGGAGCGCTCCTGCACTGCGGCAGGCCGCAAGCTTCCATCTGCGCGGCTCACCGTCCGCGTTGCCCGTGACCGAGCGACCGCACACCATGCTGGCCGTGGGCCCAGCCTTGCAGATCGGGTCCTGCCTGCGAGCTCGGCGAAGCGCTCCTGCAGCTCGAACTCGTCCCTCATGCACTCCTCTCCTCACATTGGCGGCGTCCGTGCCGATGTTCCTGGCCTGCAAGAACTGACGGAAGGGCCAGGCTTGCGACTTCCTGGACACCCCGCGCTGGCGCCCAAGGCTGGGGCGCGACGCGAGGAGGGTCGGCTGGGCAGCACTGAGGGGAGGGTGCTGGACACGGAGGCGACGCGTCACTTTCAGCCCAGCGCGGCCGAGCCGTGCAGCCGCCAGCTGCTCCGTGCCCACGGCCTGCATCGCGATGTCGCCGACGACGATGCGGGCGCCCACCAGCGGCCTGCCGCCCGCTGAGGCGGTGCGGAGGGCTGCCAGCCCAGGCAGCCTGGCCACAAAGGTGGCGCACGCACTCCCCGCCAGACCTGTCCCGTTGGTGCAGAACGACTCGGTGGCCAGGCCCACAACGGAAACGGACCGCGGTGTCTGGTAGGATTCCAGCAGCGTCACATCGCCCCCAACAGCGTCGACACCAGGAGAACGTTCAGGACGCACAAGTACCTGCACCAGGGCGTCGGGCCTCACGTCCTGCAGCAGCAGCCACACAGGCTTGCGCGGGCACAGCCCAAGGCCATCCAGAGCCGAGGCCTCCCTGACGCCATGGGCCAGGCAAGGGAGCCTGCGAGCCCGTCGTACACGTGCTCTGCCCCTTGGGCCTCACATGTGCACTCGGCAGGCCCCAGGTACGTGCCGCGCTGCACGCGAGGCCAGCCCAGCTGGTGCAGCGTGCCAGGCTCAATGTTGAAGCCGCCCTGCGCGAGCCAGGGCCTGCCCTCGGACAGCACCAGGTCGCCGAAGGCCGCGAAGAAGTCGAGGTTGATGCCCTTGGGCCCCAGGGCGCCCTGTAGAAACAGCGAGCACGCCAGGGCCAGCAGCCCAGATGCCGCGGTGACCGCGACCCCAACTAAGCGATGCCTCAAGCCACTCGGCGTCGCCCACACACTCTCCGCAGCCTGCAGGTCGCTGCGCGCCAGGGTCGCCACGCCCCCTGAGTTCGCCAGCGGGCCCTCCTTGTCCGTGGGCGCCGGCGCATGGAGGAACGCCGAAAAGCCCAAGCGCAGCACTGCTCCTCTGGCCTCTTCCAGGCGGTGCGGAGTCAGGCGGGCCTCCTCCAGCCCGCAGCGGACATCCTGAGCTGCCGTCGCGGCTTGGCCTGGCGCTGGTGGGGCCTGCGCACTCCCGAGGGCGAGGGCCCGCTTGCCGCCGAGGCGGGCCGCTTCGGCGCCGCCGCCCTCCTGCTGCCTAGGCCTGGCGCCACAGGCGTGGCTACAAGCACGACTGCCGGGGCCTCTCTCCTCCGCCGCGACTCTCAGCGGCGCGGCCAGCAGGGCGAGCAGCAAGAGGGGTCAGGTCCTCAGCCTCGGCCGCCAGCTCCCGCTTACACGCCTGGGCGACCTTCGGCCACTCGCCGTCGACGTCGCCTCGACGTTCGGCCTGGCCGCGCTCCGCGGCGCACTGCGGCTACCAAGGCCTGCAGCCTCCCGCGTGGTCGCCGCTCTCGATGTCGATCTCATCCATGGGGCATGACTCCGCCCAGGGCACCCTCCTCGGGGCCGCAGGGGCGTCGGCGAGCTGCGCACGCACCGCCTCCACCTGGAAGCGAATGGCCGCCCATGCCACTTCGAAGTTGCTGGAGCCCCACGCCTCGGGCAGCTTGTCCAGCTGCATGAGGGGCCCTGGGACCTGGCTGGCTCCTGCCCACTCGGCTGCACGCTGACGCAGCTGCGCAGCGGCCTCCACTCGGGCTTCCTCCTCGAGGGCATGGAGCGCACGGCTTGCTTCCTCCACCTCCGCACCGAGCTGCGCTAGCTCCTCCTGGGCCTTCTGCAGCTGGGCCTCGGCGATGCCACGTGCTGCTTGCTTCTGCTCCAGGCCCTGGCACGCCGCTCGGAGGCGCTTCTCTGCCTTGCTAATGGCGTTCGCCTCCTTGTGGAGCACCGCCGACAGAGGCATGGGGGGCGCCTTCTGCACTGCTGCCGCGCGCTGGGCCTCAGCCAGCTCTGCGCGCTTGGCCTCCAGCTGGCTGGCAACGACGTCGGTGAAGCAGCAATCGACCCCGTCGGGCGGCCCTGCCTGCAGCGCCTCCAGCTGCTCGACCGCCACTTGCAGCCTCTCGATCGCCGTGGCGTCGCTGCCGCTGGGCGTCCCGCTGGCCCCCGACGCCGAGGTCTGCGACTTGGTGGTTGCCGCACTCGTAGCCGCGCTGCGGGCCTGCCGTTGGGCACGGCGCCCGCGCGGCTGGTCCACCCAGCCGTCCTTGTCAGCCTGGGGCTTGGCCTTGGCAGCTGCTTCCAGGGCCCGTGGCGGAGCTGCGCACCCACGGCCAAGGCGCGTGGTGCGCCAGTCCCAGTTCCACCCTCCGCAGCTGCACATCCAGTACTTCCTGCTGCGCCTGCCGCCGCTGCCGCCACCCCGCGAGGAGCGCGCCATGGCCCAGGCCGCGCTGGCTGGCGGGTCGCTCCTCCGCGCCGCGAAGGCAGAGAGCGCAACAAGGAAGTGCACTGGCCCAAAGCGAGGAGACCCTCGCGCTCGGAACGCCGCGGACGACTTGCGGTCGTCGGGTGCTCCATGGCCTTGATCCAAAATGGCTACGGATGTTCCTGTGTGTTTTGCCGTGATTCTGCGTGTTCTGCCGTGCTCTCTCTCGCGCGCGCGTTCTGCCACTGCCGTGATCCTGCGCATGTTCTGGAGATGTCTCAGGCGAGAAGCTGAGTTTTAACGCGCATGGTCTTACAGCAGACTTTCCAACAGTTCATTTTGCCGAGGATGCCTCAGGCGATATTCCCAATTTCACACGTTCCTTAAACTCGCTGTTTTCATTTTCTGGTGGGCGTCTCAGGCGAAATGCTTGTGGTTGTGAAAGACGGTGGTGCGAACAACTCACGTTTTTAGGATGTATCGAGCGGAATGCGCATGCTGAGGATCTCCAGGGCGCTCTTGGGGTCAGATTGGGGCTCGTTTGGGGCTCGTTCGGGGCCGGTTCGATGCCATCAAAAACGATGCCAATGCGATGTCACACACATCTCTTTTGTTGATGACGTCCCTTGCGAAATCGTCAGTTTTAGGAGCCTGGTTTGGGCCGTCTGGAACCCTTTCCAAGATCGGTCCCAAGACGATGTTAGAACAACAGTTTTCAAAACATGCTGTTTATTTCGTGTTTGGGGGATGTCCCCTGCGAGATCGTCATTTTCGGCAGACATCTCATTAGGGCGCTCTTGAAGCCATATTGATGTCCTTTTGTTGGCTCTGGTTTCTTCTCTTTGAACCACGTCAAGATCGATGTCAAGACGATGTTGAGAACATCTAATTTCTTGAGGGTGTACCCAGCGAGATGCAAATTGTCGGCATTTGTTGTTCTGGTCCGCCGTGATGCCGCTCATGTTCTGGGAACGTCCCTCGCGAAAACGTATTTGTTCAACAGAAGAGGTAATAATACCTCTCCGTCGGCACCTCATTTTGGTTAGGGCGTTTCAGGCACCACGCAAATTTTCACATATCAGTGAATCTCGTGGCGATCAGCTTTCCGAGGATATCTCGAGCGAACAGTTTGTTAATGTTAAACGCAATGCCGCGAAAATCTCAGTCTTATGAGGATGGCTCAGGCGAAATCGCTCGTTTGACGACCCTGTCTTGACCTGGACGGGAAGCGCGTGAAAACGATGAGTTTTGCAAGCGCGTGCAACGTCATCATGATACCATGCCACCGCATCTGGGCGTTATCCGTCTCAAGACCCCATCCCCCCCTTCGGGTTTCCGTATGTCAGGTCGATTCTACTCCCCGCGCGAGTCCAGAAGAGGCGCACCCCCCATTGGCGCATCTAGGCGTCATCCGTCTCCAGACCCCTTGTATGACCACTCGCGTCCCTCTGTGCCAGGTAAAGTTTACGTTCCGCGCGAGTTCAGGCGAGGCGCGCCCTCAGCTGGCACATCTCGGCATTCTCCGTCTCCAGACCGCGCTCCCCTACGTCAGGTCGAGTTTACTATCTGCGCGAGTCCAGGCGAGGTGCGCCTCCCGCTGGCGCATATACGGTGACGACGACGCCGGTGACGGCGGCGGCGGCGACGGCGATGATGACGACGACGGTGACGATGACGACGACAGCGACGACGGCAACGACGAGGAAGGGGACGACGACGCCGACGATGACGACGATAACAGCGACGAAGACGACGACAACGACGACGACGACGCAAGTTCTGATGATGTACCAAGCGAAGCGCATAATCTTGAATGCTTCCTGGTTCAAGAAATTTTCCTTCTTGGGTCGATTTTGGGGCCCTCCAAAGAATGCCTCCAACATGCGTCGTAAGACAGCGCTTTAAACATCGCAGTGTTTGGTAGATGTCTCTGGCGTGAGACTCATTGTTGAGCATCGACGAAATCGCTCGTTCCCTGGGGCTCCGATTTTCGAGGATGCATTGGGCGAGGGCTACGTGTGTAATATGACAGTTGTAATCGCAGTTTTTGCAGCATCGATCGCAGGATGTTTCAGGCGGATTGCCCATTTTTGGAGACAGGCGAATTCCACTGGAAAATTCCAAATTCCCTTTGTTCGAGAGCGTCTGCAGCGATATCTGCACTTCTAGCATGGGGCGCCCTAGAATAGATCTTCCGAGATATCCATGTTGTGAGGCAGCCCCAGGCGAACTTCCAATTCGAGGTAGCCTTTTCTTGGCGTGAACGGGGGGCGCGTGAAAACGATGAGCTTTGCAAGAGCGTGCAACACCATCACGATACAATTCAACCTTTTCTCGGTATGATCCGTCTCCAGACCCCACTTCCCCACTCGAGTTTCCCGCCTGTCAGGTCGGGTGTAATCTCCGCGCTAATCCAGAAGAGGCGCACCTCCCATTGGCGCATCTAGGCACTTTCCGTCTTTAGACCCCCTATCTTACCATTCGCGCCTCCAGTGTCAGGTTGAGTTGACTGCCCGCGCGAGTTCAGACGAGGCGCGCCCCCCGCTGGCACACCTCGGCATTTCCCGTTTCCAAACCGTGCTCCCTTATGTCAGGTCGAGTTTACTTTCCGCGCGAGTTCAGACGAGGCGCACCTCCCGCTGGCGCAAATACGATGACGACGGCGATGGCGACGGCGACGACGACGGCGATGCTGACGACGACGGTGACGATGACGTCGACAGCGGCGACGACGACAATGACGAGGAAAAGGGCGACGACACCGACGATGACGATGACAGTGGCAACAACGACGACGACAATAACGACGACAATGATGCAAATGTTGATGATTTACCGAGCGAAGCGAGTACGGTTGAAGGACATGATTGTAACCAGTCTCGTATAAAGAAAAGGTGTTCCTATTGGGCCGTCGTGGGGGGTCCTGGAAAGAATGCCTCGCAGATATGTCGTAATACAGCTTCTGGCACATCGCATTGTTTGGAGGGTGCCCCAGGCGGGGGCCTCATTTTTGAGACTACGCAGAATTTGCACGTTCCCTGGACATTTCCGCTGTTCGAGGATATCTCGGGCGAAAGCTACACTTCGAACATGAAAAGTATAATCGCAGCTTTGCCGGCGCCTATTCAAGAATGTTTCAGGCGGAGCGCCCATATCCGGAGATCGGCGGATTTCGCCAGAAATTTCAAAATTTCGGTGTTTCGAGGATGTTTGCAGCGAGAGCTTCAGTTTCATTGTGAAGCGCCTTAGAATAGACCTTCTTGAATCTCCATTTTGTGAGGATGTCCCAGTCGAGATCGCAATTCGACGCCGCTTTTCTTGACGTGAGCGGGAAGCGCGCGAAGACGACGAGGCTTGCAAGAACGTGCAACATCAGCACGACACAATGCTATCGCATCTCGGCACGATCCGCCTCCAGACCTCATCTCCCCACCCGGGTTCCCTTATGTCAGGTCGAGTTTGTTCCCCGCGCGGGTCCAGAAGAGGCGCGCCTCCCACCGGCGCATCTAGGCGCGATCCGTATCCAGACCCCCTTATTTTACCACTCGCGTTCCCCTGTGTCAGGTCGAGTTGACTTTCCGCGCGAGTTCAGGCATGGCGCGCACTCCGCAGGCACATCTCGGCGTTTCCCGTTTCCAGACCGCGTTCCCTTATGTCAGGTCGAGTTTACTTCCCGCGCGAGTTCAGACGAGACGCGCTTCCCGCTGGTGCATACACGATGACGACGACGGCGGCGACGACGACGGCGATGATGACGACGACGGTGACGATCACCACGACAGCGACGACGACGACAATGACGAGGAAGAGGACGAATCCACTGACGACGACGATGACCACTGGCAACGACGACGACAACGACGACGACGATTCAAATTCTGATGATGTGTCGAGCGAAGCATATACTTTTGAGCGAAATGTTGGAAGACAACACAATGTTCCCCCAAAGATGTTCCCTCGTGGGCCGTCTTGGGGGTACTCCAAAGAATGCCTCCAACATATGTCGTAATACAGCTTATTGCACATCGCACTTGTTGGAGGATGTCACAGGCGCGAGCATCATTTTTGAAAATACGACGAATTCGCGTGCCCCGGGGCCTCTTTGGCGGATTAAAAAGATGTGTCGGGCGGAAGCTACATTTTTTACATGACATGTTTAACCGCAGCTGTTTCGGCATCTTTATTGTCCAAGCGTGTCTCAACCAGAACGCCAATTTTGGAGATCGGCGAACTTCGCGAGAGATTTCAGTATCTCCATTTTCCGGGGATGTCTGCAGCGATGGCTTCATGTTTAATTTACAGCGCCTAACAATAGATCTTCCGACGTTTCCATGTTGCGCGGAAGTCTCAAGCGAAGTCGCCATTTTGGTTATTCCGCCGGGGTCGAGTAAAGGAGGTGCCCCAAATATCTCCCCCCCCAGAGTCCCCCCAGTTGATAATATGTTCTTCCGGGTCGAATCGAGCGTCCATGGCGCGACGCTTCGAGTCTGAGCGCGCTTCCCGTCATCCGCCAGGGTCTAATCACGGAGGTCCCCCGAACCTTACCCCTCCTGCACCTTCGCACTTGAAATATGTCCCCCCCCGGTCCGAACCAACGTCCGTCGCGCGATTATTCGAGCCTTGGCGCGCTTCCCGCCATCCGCCAGGCCGCCATCACGGAGTAATCCCGAGCCCTGTCGTGTTCTTCTCCAGTTGAAGCATTCCCCCTCCGGGCCGAAACTAACGTACATTGCGCCATTCTTCGAGTCTTAGCGCGCTTCCCACCATCCGCTAAACTTGTCCCCCGCGCAACCCGCCACCCCCTATTATTAACACCGTGTCCCATAATTTGCAGATTCAGCTACAACATCCACCTCGCTTCTCGTACCTCGAAGACGCTTCCCGTCATCTGTCAAACACCTAAGGCAAATCAATGATTTAGCTTCGAGCCTTCCTGGAGGACCTGTTGGAGGCCTCTGTGGCCGTCGTGGGGGCCTCTCGAGAGCCCCTTGAGCCATCGCGGGCCATCTTGAGGCTATCTTAGACCGTTTTGGGTACATCCTGGGACGTTTTGGAGGCATCTTGGGGCTATTTTGGCAGTCTTGGAGGGCCTCTTGGCCGTGTCGGCGGCTTTTGGGAGGCCATCTTGGGCCATCGTAGCCATCCAGGGTGTTTTTGCTCGGCGAATTCCGCGCCTGGCGGTCCCTTCCCGATAGCCGGCGGGGCGGACCGAACCCCACGGGGGAGTTTTTTGGGACAACAAGCAATATCAGGAGGAAAAGAAACACACAGACACAATGAATCGTCGATTCCCCAGAAAATGTGGAAAATATGGGAAATGAAGGGGAAGACAAAAACCCAGAACATATGGGAAAATATAGGGAATATGTTTATTTGTGTGTATTTATTTGTGTGTGTCCTGGGGCCCCTTCACAATACCAAATCATAAAAAAGTCCGGCGCGGTGGGCGCCCCCTGTAACACATCAGCAGGGGGCGGCGGATCCCAGCGGCCTTCTCGCCACCCACCAAGCCACCCCAACCCAACCCGAAGGCTCAGATTTACCGTCGATTTCTAGTAGGGGGGGGTCGGGAAACATCGAGAAAACACGCGTGGAACCCTTCCCCCCCAAACCCGAAATTCGGGGCTTCGGGTTGGGTTGGGATGGTCTGTCAGGTAGTCACCTTCAGCCCATCCCGCCACGGTGCCTGAGTTGTGGGTCTGAGGCCTCCTGCACATGTGTTGTGGTGTCGTGGGGAGCCCCACGAGGGCCTCTTAGAGGTGGTTTGGGCGCCTCTTGGGGACTTTTGGGGGCCTCGTGGGGTATCTTGTGGGCCTCTTGGAGGCCTCTTGGGTGTGTCTTGGGCGCCTCTTGGGGCCTCTTGGGGCCTCTTGGGGACTCTTGGCGGCCTCGTGGGGCTCCTGGGGGCTTCTCGGGGCACACATATCGAATGTTCGATTCGTGGTCTCCTGCTTGGGCCCCTCTTGGGGCCATCTTGGAGCCCTCTCGGGCCGTCTTGAGCGTTTCTTGGACCATCTTGGAGCCCTCTTGGGCCGCCTTGGGGCCCTCGTGGAGGCGTCTTGGGCTGCCTTGGTCCGGTCTTGGGGGCTTCTTGGGCCGTCTTGGAGGGTCGGAAAGGTGGACATGCGAGAAGGCTCAAATCCTTCAACACTTTGAGGAAATTTCGGATGTTGACCTCTTGGGGCTTTCTCGGGAGGCCTCTTGAAGCGCTTTTGGGGCCTCTGTGAGCCCTTTTTGGGCCGTCTTGGAACCAGCTTCGGGCGCCTTGGAACACCTCTTGGCCTCGACAATGAAAATAGGGCGTACTTAGTTCGCAAAGGTTGATGGCTTCGGTGATGCGAATATGGTCTATTTTATGTTGGTTTGTTGCCTCGGGGACGCACGAGTTTTGTGTTACGACGGTGTGTGGCCCCGGGGATGCGAACATAAAGTAGTTTACGAAGGAGTACGGCCTCGTGGGCGCGAATCTCATGTATTTCTACGTGTCCCATGCCCCCCCAGGCATCCTGAGATGTGACTCGGGCGTGGTAACCGGGCGGTTTGGGGCTCCCCCCCTCGCGCGGACAGTAACAATTTGCAGTAGGGGGCAGAAAGTGAAACCATCACAATGGGAATTGGAACCTGCAACTGGAGCAGGGAGCAGCAAGCTTGAGCCTCGCAGCCTGATGGCCCCGTCAGCGGGCTAGCGGGTCAGCAGCATTGCAGCCAACGCGAGGACGTGACTCACCGGGATCTGTATGCTCGTAGGAATTCACAAGGAGTTGCGCCGGATGGAAGTGCATCGGCAACCTTCACAGAAGAGCACAACCAGTTGGCGACGATGAAGAAACGCCATACAGTTGAACACCTGGGTTGGATACATAACGTCAGAGATAGAGTCTTACATCACGGTGCGGCAGGGCATAAAGAAGTGTCGGAGTCGGACCTTCAGTTCAACGCAGGCGAGTTGTTCGTCAAGATGAAGTTGGTACGCGTCGCACCATACGGCAGCGACGTGATTTTTTCGCATGCCATTCAGCCCCCATTCGCGTGGTTCAATAAAGTCATTCATGAGGAGCATCTCCCCGAGCTCGATTTTCAGGAGATGTTCGACGATGCAATGGACATCAAATACGCAGTCGTTGACGATTGTGTACTATGTTTTGCTAGCTATATATGGTATCTGCTGAGTTGGCAGAGCAAGACACTATCAGGTCTGATAAGTCTAGCCCTTTGCGTAGCTGCCTGGAAGCAAAGCCTCATATACGCATGTCTCTGGGCCATCGCCACAGTACTTTTGTTGCTAAACGGCTTCGGAGTGCAACGACAGAAAATGACGACGTCAGGGCTGAACGCACCTCTGAACAATAAAGGATTTGAGATCGTAGCTGGCTGGAATAGCATCCTTCAAATGGAAGCGTTCCTCTTACGCGTTGTTATACACAAGGGTGGCGAGGTTGAGTCCGAACGGGAACTCCGTGATTTCGTTACGAGGGGGTTCAGGAAGGGCATATCGTCCTTCACACTTCAAGATGTGATTCAGCTGCCTAAGGCAAGTCCCGCCACCATACCAGCGCAGCATTCTATGTAGCGACGCTTGGAGCACCGCCTAGAGTGTCGTAACATGTGGCACCTCTCGTCCCTGGCTGTCTACGAGTTTCTTGCTACGAACGGTCGTTGGATAGTACCTCGCTGCTGCCAGCTCCCCTCCTTCGCCCCCTCCTCTCCGCTCTCTCTCTCTCGTTCTCTCTCTCTCTGTCTCTGTCTCTCTCTCGTTCTTTCTTTTTTATCCCTCTCTCTCTCTCTCGTTTTCCCTCTCTCTCTCTCTCGCTCTCTCTCTCTCTCTCTCTATATATATGTATATAGGTATTTCTCTCTCTCTCTCTCTCTTTCTCTTTCTCTTTCTCTTTCTCTCTCTCTCTCTCTCTCTCTCTCCATTCCCCCCCTCCTGGTTGCTGCTATGTGGTCTTCCGTTCACAACATCTTGAGTTTTTTTCCTTGTCCGCGTTTTCCTCCAGCGTGCTTCTTCGTTCTGCCTCGCGCTTCCTCAGCGGCACGCGTCGAGATGCAGCCAGCAGGTTGCTGCGGAAAAAGCACCTGGGCGGTCTTGGAGTTGTCTTGGGATCTTGTGGGGCCATCTTTGGGACTGTCCTGAGGCGTCTTGGGGTAGGCCGTCTTGGTGCCGTCTGGCACTAGAGGCTGCCTTGGAGGCCCCTTAGGCTATCTGAGAGCCTCTTGGGCTGCCCCTGGACCCCCTCTTGGGCTGTCTTGGGGCCGGCTTGGGGCTGTCCTTGACCTTCTGGCGGGCTTTTTGCGGTTCTCATGCCACTCGTTTGGCCTCTATTGGGCTCCTCCGAGTCCCTCTTGGAATCGTCTTTAGCCCGTGGAAGGGCCAACGGCGATGTAATACATAGTGGCGATGTAGCTTTCGGTAGCGCGGGAACGCGCGGCTCGCGTTTTCCAACCATTCGTTCTGTCGTGTTAGCTTGATCCACTCGCAGATTGGCAATGTAGGGAAGTGTAGTTCGTGATTCCCTGCAACTCGGTTGCAAGCATCAGCGTTCAGCAACATCGCCGCTGGCCCGGCCTTGGTGAGCAGGGAAGGCCCTGCAAATTCAGCATTCCACCTCCGTGGCGGAAGACTCCCGAACTGTTCCATGCAGTTCACAGTGCCGTTTTTAATACATGCTCCGCGTGCGGATCATGTATCAAACATGCAGGGGTTCAGCATTAAAAACAACGATGAGCTCATGCATAAATATATTCATACCTTAATCATGTATTAAAATCCGATATGTAAAACAAAATCCTATGTATTAAACAACTGCCCTGTACAGTGGAAGCCACGATGGGAGGTCACGAAGGAGGGCCACGTTGGGGGCCCGCGAGGGGGGACCAGTAGAGATTGAGGGATCGGGAGACGTGGACAGTCTACAGTCAAAAACCCTAATAAGGACGCGCGGTAAGGACGCAAGACCCTTAGAAGCCGAAGTTGGGATTTCTGGGGCGGCGGACGACGAAAACCCCAAGGACGCAAGGGTACCCTGAGTAAAGTCTCGCGTCCTTATTAGGGTGTTTGACTGTAGGCCTCGTAGATGGGGTCGGAGTAGATGGGGTCGGAGGATCGCTCCGCATCTCCCATGCATCGGCGATGCGGCTCGATGTAGAGCCCCATTTTCTCCACGCCGGCATCGCCGATGCACTGCCGACTTCGCCGATGCATCGCCCATGCATCGCCGATGCATCGCCGATGTATCGCCGATGCACCGCCGATGCGGCGCGATCCTCCGACCCCATCTACTCGGATCCCATACAGGAGGCCTCTAGATAAGGAGAGGGACAGACACACACACACACACATCGGAAATTGGAGCGCATGTACACTGTCAGTGGCGGGCTGCTTCTCAATCCCAGGACTTTTTTCGATGGTCGGGGACGACGTCGGGGTGGTGTGGTGTACACTATTTCCCCGTTCTCCCTTACACTAGGATCCGCTTTCCTGTGCGAATGTCAGTGCGGGGCCTGAAAAAGCGTCGATGTATAGAGCTCGGCTTCTTAACACAGATCTACATCTACACACATAATGAATACGGATGGGAAGCCAGCGGGAGACAACGGGAGCGAACGGGCGACAAAAGGGACGCAGCGGGAGGCAACGGGAGTCCACGGGAGGCAACGGGAGGGAGACGACGGCAGACATTTTCGCTCGGCCGATTTTGGATCTGGCGGGCCACCTGCTCGTTTCTCGGAAAACGCGCACCGACAATTTTCGGACAACTTGTCCAGTCAGGGGCGGAGAAACCACCGGGTCCCGATAATTTGCGTTTGCTAAACGGCCTTGGGCGTTTATTGAACAGGCCTGCCCTGATCGTGCGTTTACTGCAAAGCGTCGCGTGCCGGGATGATTACCATGAGGGTGGTTGCTTCTGCTCTCTATTCAGGGAATCTTCAAAACCCACGGATGGATTTATGTGTTTTCTGCGGTGTTCTACCAGTTCGATTCTGAGTGGACGGCCTCGCGGCATTGTTTGTTGTCGTCTTGGAAGTCTCTCCCATCTGGCGCTTTTGTTGGTCGCATCGGGTGCTGTTGGGCCCCTCCTGCCGTTACGGCATTGTTGGCCTTCCTGGGCCGTCTTGGAGACCTCGAAGAGCCCCAGAGATGCGCCAGGCCGCCCAGGGCGCCTACAAAAGGGTGGGAAGTGCACGCAATCAGGCGCGAGGAGGGGGAGGAGGGGGGGCCTTGGACGACTGGCAGAAGCCGTATCAGATAGCACTTGGCATTCTACCGCGCCTCGACGTACCAGGGTCAAGTCGGGCTTGTTCCTCTACAGAAGGAATGTTCAAACATAGTTTTAAACAAGTCTAGGGATTTGGTTTTATATATTTCTGTGCATTTGTCAATCATTTGTTGATTGGTTTTTCGCCCAAGATCCGCCTGTTGGGGGACATGCCCGACCTAATACCAGGGGTCACGGTGGCGGATAAGCGTGCTGAAGGATATGGATTGGGTCACCCCCCGCGGCAAGAACGTCGAGGAGGCCAAGATCAAACCGGGGAGCATGGTGAGGATACACGAGAGGAGGCGTGCGACAGTGGACAAGGTCTTCCCACCAGAACAGGGCACTGATCGCAAGCGGATCGAAGTTCACTATGACGAGTTGGAACAGCATGAGGAGACAACCGCCGAGATTTGTTACGAGGATGAATTGCACGTTCGCACCGTGATGCCGCAGGTCCCAAAAGTTCTGCTCTCTGGCAAGGTCAAGCAGAATATTCGGAAGATCGGTTGGCAGCTAGATTCTGGCAAGAAGTCAAATCTCCTGCCCGTGCTCCGCCTCATCAGCGACGTTCTGACATGGAAGCGGCCGCTGCTGACTGCCCTGATTGCCATCTATCTTGTGTTCAGGCTGGTCATGGCCGTGTTGGCCCTCTGTCACCCGAAGAATGGGTTCGTGACCTCGTTCGTCTGGGTCATGCGGAACGCAGGGAACATCTTCCTGTTCGCCGCCGTCGTCGCATCGTTCATCCTCTTCGCCCAGCCGCTGAACTGGCTCATCCCGCTGATCCGGATGCTCAGTGGCTGGCTCGTCAGCAAGCGGCGGGCCCCAGCGATCTGGGCGTTCCACACGCCGCACCTGGACCTCGCGTGCGCCACCAAGAGGCTCCCCGGCCCCCAGGAGCCCCACGGTCCGTCCAACGCGGAGCTCGGCGACGGCGTCGACGAGGAGTCCAGGGTTGGAGGGGCTGGGGACAGGAAAGGGAGGAGGGGGTAAGTCTTCGTGGAGGAGGAGGAGGCGGAGGAGGAGGCGGAGGAGGGAGGAGGAGGAGAAGGAGGAGGAGGCGGCGGAGGAGGAGGAGGGCGTCAATCACAGAGACGAACATCGGCACGCGTACTGAGTAGACACAAGACACAAACACGTATCGAGAGACGGGCTCGCGCAACAAGGCAACGAGTGATAGAGACGCCTGCATGTGTATATGAACACACGCACGTGTACAGATTGGGCCCCCCCCCCGCGCCAGCGGTCAAGGCGGCCATCGCAGCCTCGGCCTCCACGAGCGGACCGCGCACTGCAGCCCTGCTCACAGGATGCGGTCAGAGGTGCGCCGACTCGATGGGCGTCCGCGGCGTGGAGATCAGCGCGGGGCAGCCGCTCGGGTAGGTCACGATCCGCGAGAGACTCCTCCGGACTGCATGCGAGGCTGCGGCGCGTTCGACAACCTTCGCACTGTGGGGCGAGGCTCGGGCAAGCTCGGGCGGTGAATCCGGCGGCCATGGAATGCAACCTGGAAGCGGCTGGTTTACCGCCCGTCGTCGCGAGGCAGGCGCAGCCGATCCTGCGGGAGGCGCGAGGGCGCGCCCCCCCGATAGCCTCAGAATTGATCATCGCCGTCTTGGATTGCGCCAGCGACCTGCAGGTGGCGGGCCTGGGCAGGACCACCTCGTTTTTGCCACTCACAAAATGGCACGCGGCAGCTCCCGCGCGACAGGCAGCGCGGAGGAAGCAACGCCAGCGACAACGCGCGGCAGCCAGCCCGTGGGGGAATGCCGCGGGGACCACCGGCGCGGCCATCACGGCGGCAACGGCGACGGGGTGGATCTTCGTCAGCGACGGCGAGAGAACTTGCCGCAATTTGACCGCGACGTCGGAGGCCCATTGCTCAAGCAAGCCCAGACGAAGCTCGGGCACTTCGGGCAGGCAGCGCGTCGCATCGCCAGCGCCAGCGCGAGGCTGGCCAGCGGAGCGCTCAAGGCTGACAGCGGGCCATCCACGCAGAAAAATCGGGCGCGGGGGCGAGGGCGAGGCCGCGGCGCGAATAGCAGAGCGCACCCACCGCAGACGCGGTCGCCCTTCGTGCCCGCGAGGCCGCAAGAAGATGCCTTCCGCGCCACGCGCCCGAACGGCGACGCCTGGAGATGCAGCCAGCGCAGGAGGATCAGTTGTTTCCTCCCGTCTTTGAGGGCCAAAACAGCAAGTTCTCAGAGCCTCGCTTGACATCTTCTCGCAATTTTGGTGTGTACGCAGGTGTCCCAGAATTCAGCCAGATACGTGTGCCTTTGCATTCAAGAGGTACGCGCTGTGTTTTCGCACAGTCGGAAACAGAGGCGTCGTTCGTGACAGCGTCGGCCTGCCCCGTGTGGTTGGTTGTGGCAGGTCCTGAAGAGGATCGCCAACCACGCGCCGAAACGCTGGAGACAGACTGGACCAGGGGTGGCCGAAGAAGTGGGCATACAATGGGGGCCCATGCCAAGAAACTCCCTGCTTGCCTCCATGGTGCCCTAGGTTTCTTGGTTTTCGATGGTTCTGCAGTGGAGAGCGTGACGTTCCCACACCAAGAATCAGTGGATGCCCTTGGGTCTCAGGGTTGGGTTTCCTTTGGCAGGTTTCTTGTGGTCGGGCCCCTACTGCACTCAGTCCTAGGCCAGAGCGGAAACCAAAGGAAGTTGCGCAGTCAACTGCTCCTTGGCGACCCTGGCGCGGCTCAGCCGTTGCTGCGCGAGCCTGGGGCGGGTGTACAAAGAATGCCTTGTACGTTGCACTAGTACGGTTACTCCGTGTCCCTCAATAGTTTTGGGGCCCCGGACTACAGGTACCCCCGGGGCTACAAGTACCCCTCCCCCGGACTACAGGTACCCCCTCCCCGGACTACAGGTACCCCCCCCGGACTACAAGTACCCCCCCCGGACTACAAGTACCCCCCCCGGATTACAGGTACCCCCCCCCCGGACTACAGGTACCCCCCTAGCCCCCAGAACTACAAGCCCCCCCGCGTTCGCTACGTAGTCTCTGGAAGTCAAAGCGGCCCGCCAAGATGCGTCCGCACATTTTCATTTAGCCGTGCTAAGAAAGTCGCCATCGTTGGGCCAGCTGTCGGGGCTGAACACTCTCGACGGACGAGTGGGCACGGAAACGAGAAGATTACGAGGAACGGAACGATATATCTACAAAGAAACAGAAAAATAAACAGGGGAACGGACGAACAAATAGAGAGAGAGAGAGAGAAACAAAAAAACAGATAGGGAGAGAAACGCAACAGAAGTACCCCCCCTCCGGACTACAGGTCCCCCCCCCCGGACTACAATTACCCCCCCAGGACTAATACAGGTACCCCCCCCGGACTACAAATACCCCCCCCCAGACTATGGGTACCCCCCCGGACTACGGGTACCCCCAAAACTGTTGAGGGACACGGAGTATGCTTGGCGAGCGACTGGCTATCAGCCGAAAGTCTCTCCAGGAGCTCGCATGTGGCTTTACCAGAAGGGGGGTGTCGCAGGTGCGCTCTGATTATCCACGAGCGCCTAACGCAGGGGTCAGGCGGCTCACACCCCTGGGCCGTGGTTAGAGTCCGCTCAATGCAAATGGGGCAGGCACCCGGCTTAGCCGCGGTTGCCGGCGGTGTCACGAAAGAAGGGGCAGAAACGTTGGAGACGGACTGGACCAGGGGTGCCCGAAAGAGTGGGCATACTTTGTCCTAGACCAGAAAGGAGACCAAAGGAAGTTGCGCAGTCAATTGCTTCTCGGCGACCCTGGCGCGGCTTAGTCGTTGCCACGCGAGCCTGAGGCGGGTGTAAACAGAATGTTTGTGTGTTGCACAAGTAAGGATATGCTTGGCGAGTGACTGGGTCGCCAAGTCCAATATGTGGGCGAAGGCGACGGGGCGGCACTGGTGCAACGTCAGAGCGATGGCCGCGGCAGCCACGCTCGAGGTCAGTGACGGGGGCCCTCGCGCGGCGGCGCGGTCGGGGAAGCAGCTGCGGCGGCCCGACGGCCCCGACGCAACGCCCGCCCCGTGCATCTCGGGCGCTGGGGAGTGGCGCGAGAATACGCGACTCGAGGCGGCCGCGACGTGGACGGCGCTGCGCGGGGGAGGCCACAAGGCGCGGTCGGGAATGCAGCTGCGGGCACGCCAGATCGGCGCGCAACGGCCGGCAGCGGAACGCGCCTGCAGCCGAAAGGCCCCCCCAGTCCAACGGCGCAGAGGCGCACGTCGACGCGTGGGAGGACGACGCGACCATGTCAGCCAGCTCTGCGGACCGCCCCGACGTAGCCGGCGCGGCCCGCAGGTGGCCGCCAAGAGCGCCGAGGATGCGGTCCAGGTCGTGGTTCCATGACCCGAGGGCGGCGCAGATAGCCCCAAGCGACAGCTTCGATTAGCGCAGGTGGTGCATGCCATGCGTCCTCAAACACATCTCGCGCCGTGGCAGTCTCTGACACCCCGTTCTAGGACGGCACGGGCCTCGCGGAACGCTTGAGAATGGCGCGGGAGGTCTGCGACTGCAGACGAGTTGGCGAGAGATCTGCGCAAGGGCATGGCGGCGCGGCGTGCGGCACCACAGGCGTTTCCTTGCTTGGCTGTAGACCCTCAGCAGAGTGCAGAGGCACGTCGCCGCCATAATCCACAGGGCTCCCAGGAGGTGGATCAACAATCCGGCACTGCATGGCAACCACCTGACCGCCGAGAAGGAAAATCGTGAGACTTCTGCAGCGGCAGAGCCTCCTGACGCTTCTGGCGCGGCCAGGCGCAGTGGAGAGGAGGCATGAGGTCGGTGATTGAGCGTGCCCCGCCCACCGCGCCGCCGTCCGAGGCCATCGGGGCGGTCGTCACGTCGGCACCCGCCAAAGGCCACAGCGCGCTCGTCGGTGGCGGCGGCATCGGTTGCCAGAAGTGCGGGCGCTGCTCATCGACTGCGTGCAGGACAACATCGTCGCCTGCAATACGTCGCACCGCATCGAAAGGTTCCTCAGCGGGAGAGGACCCGGGTAGCTGACGTTTCGAGCCGTGCGGTCGCGCGCTCGCGCACGGCTGTGTTGGCCCCACCCGGCCGCGGCGAGGCTGGAACGAGCCAGGCAGACATTGTGGCCTACCAAGGTTCTCATCGTCTTCACCACCACCATCATTTATCATCATCATCATCATCACCATCATCACCATCATCATCATCATCATCATTCTCATTATAATTGTCACCGTAATCATCACCAGCATCATCATCGTCATCGTCATCACCATCCTTATCACCATCATCACCATCATCGTCATTATCATCGTCACTGCCATCAACACCCACCTCCTCATCGTCGTCATCATCATCGTCATCACCATTATCGCATCTTCAAAATCATACACAGAATCAGAATTTCCTTCGTAATTATCATCGCATCGTCAACACCATCATCATCATCATCAACACCCTACTCATCATTAGGATCACCATCATCATCATCATCATCATCAACAACAACATCATCATCATCATCATCGACAGCATCACCATCATCGGGATCATCAGTATCATCATCAGCGTCATCATCAGCATCATTACCATCATCATCTGCATACTCATCATCATCATCATTATCATCATCATCAACAGCATCAACACCATCAGCATCAGCATCACCACCATCACCGTCACCATAATCATCAGTATCAGCAGCATGATCATCACCATCACCCTTATCGTCATAAGCAGCAGCGGCATCATCATCATCATCGTCATCATCATTATCAGTATCATCATCATCGTCATTCTTCAGCGCCATCATCATTCTCATCATCTTCATCATCATCATCATCATCATGCTTAGCACCATCATCAGTATCATAGTCATCATCATTAGCATCGTCAGCATGATACTCATCACCATCCTCATCGTCATCATCATCATCAGGAGCATCATCATCGCCATCTTCATCGTCATCATCATCAGCATCGTCATCATCATCATCAGCAGCAGCAGCATCATCATCATCACTTGCCGCTGGTATGCCAGTCGCCCTCGCCAGGCTGGGCGGGGCGGCGGGGCCCGCAGACATAGTCTCACGGCTCGCAGCGGGGCCCGTGGCTGTTTCCAGGGGCTCGGCGTTGGGCGCGAATCCATGGGGGGCGATACATGGGGGAGGGGGGTGGACAGGTGCCCTTTTCGGGCCCTAAAGGCCCCCTCTGGGGCCCCAACGAGCTAATTTTGGGGCCCTGAAGGACCCTTTTTCTGGAGCCCTCGATGAGCCCCATGTATCGCCCCCACATTGATGCGCGCCCATCGGTGGCCTGCATTATTTCCGAGAGATGCGCCGGTAAGATGGCGCACGGCCCGCCACGCGATGTCAGTAGCAGCGACAGCGCGGACCTCGCCCACGACGGGCTGATTCGGAGCTCGCAGTGGCGGGCGGCCCATCCACACGATTGGTCAGGCTGGGGAACTCCACAATTACCCGCGGGCGGCTGGGAGATGCTGACGTCTCCTGGGGCCGCACGGGAGTCTCAGGTCCGGTACCAGGCAGACGGATCAGCAGCCGGGATGGTGCACGCCTCGTGGCAGTACATCCGCTCGGCTCCATGGCGACCGCGTAGGCGAAGGAGCCGCAGCTCCGTGGCGGCCCACGAGATTCCAGCAGCCGCAGCAGCAACAGGCCGCCAGGGTTGGCGCCGCCAGCGTCCAAGGTCCGCCAAGGGTGGCTCTGGTCGCGCAGCGCCAGCTGGAGTGCATGCGTGGGGGGGGGGGGGGGGG
>CAUYUJ010014853.1:232981-275851 GCA_963575745.1 Prorocentrum cordatum | reverse complement strand
AGCTGTCGGCGGGGTCGGCTAAAATGACTCCCAATCAACATACATACTGTATGCCGGAGTCTGTTTGAGCCAGATGCATTGACGGAGCCCTGCCTCTTCCATCGCCTTGGGGGCATTCGCTTCGGGAATGCTGCGCACTGTGGCATATGTCGCACTCCATAGTTGTACCGTTGGCATCCTTTGCGTTTCCCCGCCGCCCCTTACCTTTGCCTGGTGTATGCCTGCGGTTTCTGCCGGCGCCTAAGAGCATTTCTTCATGCTGAGGTCCAGTAAGAGACGCGAAGCATGCTAATATGCCTCTGTCATGCAACCGCCGACGCTTACCTTAGCCTTTACTTCGACCTTTGCCTTTTCCTTCAAGTGATCGTCGTGCAATACGCCTTACCTTTCGGACTGGTTTCTTCATGAATCTCCGTCAGCGACGCTGGTGTTCTTTATAGCCTAAAAATAAGCATTGAGCTTGTTGCTCTTCAGTAAGGTATGTTGGCGTATCAGAATAATCCAAGGCAGTAGTTTCGCCGTCTGAAGACGCATCCGCGGAGTCGAAGTCGGACTCGGCGGGTTGCCCCGCTGAGCCCATTAGGGCCATGGCTTGCATGGGGGCGACCGCGCCGGGCGGCCCCCTAGGTCTGGCCCAGGGAATCTTGCGACCCCGAGGCCGTTCCACCATTCAGAGCCAGCAGTGTAGTGGTCTCAGCTGGTTGTGGATCATCATTCCAGACGTTGTTGGCAAGTTGCCCTGCGTTGGCCTCCGCGTGGAAAGTCTCGGTTCGGTGACCGTGACTAAAGATGCCACCAATATTGCCTGGGGTTCTCTCAGCAATGTGAGCATATGATCTCATACGTTCAAGTAGAGCGTCAAATTGTTGATGCTCTCTCGGCATATGGCGGTTCAGAGACTGCAGGATTTGTCGTGCGCGCGATGCCCCCACTCCAAGGGCTCTGAATAGAACCGCTGTTAGGATTTGGACGTTGGGAATGTTGAAGCCGGCTGTTTCAGCTTCGTAGCGGGCTATCTCAAACCGTGCTAGCGTCTGGTCGATACGTTCACCCACATGGACTCGGAAGTCAATGAGAGCCGTGCCAGAGTTGAATTGGCGCTCCTCTTCTAAGTTCTCGAACTTCGTGCTTAAGAGGAACATAGTGTAGGTGACGCCGTCGGTGTGGCGGCTACCTCTGTTGACACCAAACTTAATAACTGCTGGAGGGACTCTCATGGGCATGGTCCGTGCGAGACCTCCCAAACCTCGCTACAGAGCTGCAGCCTGCTGGGAGGGCGCCATATTGCCTGCGGTCACACTGATCCAGGCATGTCCTTCGCGGACGAATTCGCGAAAAGGTACTTGACTGGCTGGGTCCCAATGGGGGCAGGTCGTTCTCGTATCGTCTCCGCCACGCAAATGTCCTACCGCGCGCCCGATAGCGACCCATGTGAGCCCAAAGATAGTAACACCAATCCTATGGCCTCGTAAGTCGTAGTCCGATGTGGTCGGTTGGGACTTCTGTTGTTTAGTCGTAAGTCTGCGTGGGGTCGGAGGCGGCAGTATTTCGTATCGCATGTTTCCATGCATTATAGATTCGAAGAAAATTTCCAACTGGAATAGGCGAGTGGACTTCAGGAGTGTAGTAGCGCAGGGATGTAAGATGTAGGTAAGAGACCTCCGCTTGGACAGAGGTATCGGTGCAAGTGTCCTTGCGGCACTGCGTAGTTATGTTCATTTCTCCGCGCAACCCCACTGCACCCTGATGTTCCACCATGTCCGTAGTCCACCAGATAGTGCCGTGTATGGTGAGGAGTAGAGCAAGAGCTGACCACCATAGGCCAACTCCGCTACCAAGTTTGAAGGGGGCTGGGAGGCCCAACCAACAGCTTCGCCTTAGGCGAAGCCAAGCTCCAGCTCTGCTGTACCGTAGTAGCGATAGTCCCAGTAGGAGAGGCTGTGCCATCTCAAGCAGCAGGAAGATCCTTTTGGTCTCGATAGCGACTGTGTGCCTCGCAGTGAGGCAGTCATATTTTGGCGGCTGGCCGCTTGAGCCGACGCGGCCGCGGGCGCACGCTCGCTTCCACTCCTTACGTCCCTCAGCTCGCTTTAAAGTTATGGACCCATTCCCCGGGACCGTTTCCTCCTGAGTCGTTTCCTGACGGTCCCGGGGCCTGGCGAGGGCCCCCGGAAGCCGAAAATCCGCCGACCCTGTCGGCGGATGTGAAGGAATTGTCTGTTCGAGTCGTCGTCTCCGTCAGTCGTCGTCTCCTTCCCTGCGCCCTCCTCCTCAAGCTTGCCAGCGAGAGAAGAACCTTGCCATGTCGTAATCGAGTCGAAGGACTCGAAGGGAAGCCCCTTCTCTTTGATCCCTCCCCCGTCGGGGGGGCTGGGTCCCCGGGGGGGGGGGTCAGATACCCATCCCCCCCTGGGGCCCCAGGGCCTCAGAAAGTACCACTACAGGCCAAGAGTGCCCCAAGAGGCTGCCGAGACGGTCCAAGAGGGCCCCCAATCGCTAAACGATCGGTCCAAAACGCTTTCACGCCCTCCAGACTGCCCAGGAGGCCTCCAGGACGTCCCAAGGCGCCTCCAAGAGCACTCCCGAGAGGGCCCCAAGAGGCCAAATGCATTGATTTCCCGTTGGTTTTTCTGAGATTAGGCGTTCTCGCCTTTTCCACTCCCCGCCGCTCCAAAACTGCGCAAGCGGCCCCCAAGATCGCCCCAAGAGGCCTCCAAGAGGGCCCCCAAACAGCCCAAGAGGACCCCAAGACAGCCCAAGAGTCCTCCAAGACGGCCCAAGAGGCCCCCAAGACGGCTCCAGGAGCGTGCCCAGACGGGGGACCCGAAAGGACATTTCGAGCCCTCGGCCCCAAGAGAGGCCCCAAGAGGTTCTCAAGCGGCCCCAAGAGGCCCACAACAGGTCCCCAGGAAGTCCGAAGAGGCCCCGAAGAGGCTCCCAATAGGCCCCCAAGAGGCTCCCAAGAGGCTCCCAAAATTCCTCCCCAGAGGCCCCCGAGAGACTTCCAAACAGACCCCAAGAACCATCCCTGAGGACTCTGGCCCACGTCGTCGTCGTCGTCGTTGCCGCCGCCGCCGCCGCCGTCGTCGTCGTCGTCGTCGTCGTCGTCGTCGTCGTCGTCGTCGTCGTCGTCGTCATCTCCCTTCAGGGTCGGCGGCACCGGCCGTAAGGCCTTCACAATAGCGAAAAACCTCACGTCGTGATTTTTCACCACGCGAGGAGGTCTGGGAAAAAGGGGGACTGGCTCAGGGGGGGACACGTTGACTTGGATTCGGCGATGCGCAGCCGCAAGATCAGCGATGGGCCCACGATGGCGAAGCTGCACGCACCTGGTCGGAATGGGGGGCCTGGGCCCCGCCTGGTGAAGCACGCTCAACCCGGCCAAGTACACCCAAGACAGGAGCTTGATATCGCACGGTTGAATACTTGATTGGGCCAATCCCTGGGGAAACCAAGAGGAACCGATACCACTACTTCCTGGACCTCTCCAGGGATGCGTTCTGACCAGGGTTTCGAGCCAGATCCAGCGGTGGCGACGAGGGCCTCCCAGGAAGCCGAATCAGGTGAAAACGGGCGAAGGGTAGCGGTGTCGGTACTTTTTTCTCCTCTGAATCCCCCTGTCCTTGCCGCTGATCACCAGGTCTCTGGCAGCCGCCGCCGCCGCCGCTGGGGGCGCCGGGGCCGAGGCGGCCCCGCGCCGCGGGGCGGCGTCTTGGGCCGGGCTAGGTCGCCCCGCTGCGTGGCGAACCCCAGCAGGCACGAAGGCCATGACCCACCCCGAGCGAGCAAGCGAGTCGCCACGGAGCGCGCGGAGAGTCGGGAGCCTGGCTTGGCCTTGTGCCAGGAAGGCTGCTGGCCGACCTGTGCGACCCAAGGGTCTGGCGGGCAAGGGCCCCGGAACCCCGAGGGACAACGCAGGAAAAGCTGGACACTCAATCCTGAAAAGCCGAGGCACGACCCACAGGAGCGAGAGGGGACGACCCAAGGAAACGAGGGAACGCCACCCCCGGAAACCCGAAAGCGCCCCAGGAAGCGGTCGACATCGTGGGCCGTCGTCGTCACCGTCGTCGGTCGCCATCGTTTTCATCATCGTTTTCGTCATCGGCGTCGTCGAAGGCTTCGTCGGGAGCCGTCGAACGCCCCTCGGCGGCCATCGGCGGCCCTCGGACGCGCAGATCAGCGGCGCGGAGAACGACGACGACGACGACGACGACGACGACGACGACGACGACGACCAGGACCCCTCCGAACCTCCCTCAACACAACTCCCTCAGCGTCACCCTCCCTTCTCCACTTCCTCTCCGCCATGCTCTGGGAAACCTGACCGGACAAGAACTGGAAGCGTCCTTTCATGTCCTGGGCTTATGAGATATCCTACGTTCTTAGTATGCGGTGCGCAAGTCTGTCGTGGCGTGCGTGCGTTTGCGCGTGCGCGTGCGCGCGCGTGCGTGGAATGTGTGCATGTGCGTCCGTGCGTGGTGGTCTGCAACACTGCTGTGTTGTGCCGTGCTGCTCTGCCGTGCTTCTGCGGTCTGCGTGAACGTATGTTGCCTCCCTGTGTGTGAGTGTGTGCGCGTGCGCGCGTGTATGTGTGTGTGTGTGTGCGTGTGTATGTGTCTGTGTGTTCGTGTGCGTGTGCGTGTGCGTGTGCGTGTGTCTGCGTGTGTGCGTGTGCCTGTGTGCGTGTGCCTGTGCGTGCGGCTGTGTGAACAAATGTTCTGGGTGTTCTGCCGTGCTCCTGCGTGTTCTGCCGTGTTCCTATGTGTTCTGCCGAGCTCCTGTGTGTTCTGCCATGCTCCTGTGTGTTCTGCCGTGCTGCTGCTTGTTCTGCCGTGCTCCTAGGTGATTTGTGTAATATGCCGCGCTCCGGTGTGTTAAAGTTAAAGTTAAAGACGGGGCCTTAAAGGCGAAGCGCTCCGGTGTGTTCTGCCGTGCTCCTGCGTGGTCTGCCGTGCTCCTATGTATTCTGTGTGTTAAAGTTAAAGACGGGGCCTTCAAGGCAAGTGGTGGCCAGAAACGCAGACAGGGCCAGACGGGGCCCGCGTTCCCGAAAGAAGCCGAGTCCTGAGACACGCCCTCCCAAGTGGGGCCACCTAGGGCCGCCTCGCGACACGGGCCAGGGAAGGCGGACGGCAAAGCCACTGGCTCTGGCCCCCAACCTGCCCACGCCAATCATGCAAGCACTGCGAGAACAGAAGCTACGCATGACCACAACCGAACTCGACTGCATTGCAAATACCCCACGCGCACATTCAAATGCAGGAGACATAACCCACTGAACAACCACAGCCCCCCACCTCCAATGGGGGGCAGACGTGCAAGGCGAACCATCACTCATAAGGCATTCCGAACACGCAGGGACAAGACGTCTCACGAGGAGCACTAACCACGCTGCTCCAACCACTCCTCGAATCCAAGCCTGGAGGCAGCGGCGCCCCGCCTGCAGTACCTCCAGCGCTCGCTCCTTCATCCGAGGGCGCCTGCACCGTCGCGGCATCCGCGGCGAGCCAAGCGCGGGCGACAGCCGCCCTCGCACGCCAGCAATCACGAGCCGCGACCTCGCCACGAGCCCTGGCGCCGCCGCCCTCACGGAAGAGGGCGCGCGGGAAGGCGTCGAGGTGCGCGGCGGCGGCGGCGGCAACATGTCCAGCAGGTTCGGCAGCTGGCGGCCCCCTGACCGAGCATGCGGTGGCCACGTCGGCCTCGCCGTCGAGGATCACGCCGTCGGAGTCGGAGCACTCGCCAGCAGCGCGCGGCGGCGCCGCCATAGCGCCCGCGGCCTGCACGAAGTCCACCTCGCAGTCAACCTCCGACACCCCAGGGAAGAGAGGGAAAGGCACGTAGCAATCGCCGATGCGGGCGCCACGCCCAACGCGGGCACGCCCAGCCAGCTCGACCTCCATGTTAAGCTGCTGCTGCGCCTCGTCGCACTCATCGACGTCGATCTGGGCCTGCATCACCTGGGCACCGCCGCCGCCGGCAACGGGGTCAACCCCAGCTGGGGCGAAGGGCCTCGCAGCCGACCGCAACGCCGTGCGCAGGGCCACAACTCGGCCAAGCCGCGGCAGCGCCTCCGCCTCGCAAATCTCCACGTGGCACTCGAACTTGCGCTCTCGCCTCGCCTCCAGCCTGGCGGACCGCTGGAGCCGCCGCGGGGCGAGGCCACGCGCCGGCGCAACCCTGACCCCAGGGGCGTCGGCGTGGAGAGCCACATTCCTCCGCACTGCATCCTCCTGCTCGGGGGCCACTCCCCGCAGCAAGGCCGTCAGCGCGGGCACGATCCAGCTCGGCGTCGCCCACGCAGGACGCGAAGCACCGCCGAACGGCCTCCAGCTCGCTGCGCAGGGCCGCTGCCTCCGCGAGCGCCGCCTTCACTCCGTTGTCCGCTGCCTCGAGCGCCCGCCTCCGAGCCGAAGAACGCACCGCGCGCGTCCGCCGCGGCTCGCCGAGGCAAGCGCGCGCAGCACCAGGAACACTGCCCAGCGTCCCCGCCCGCGCCATCATGCACGAGCGCCCGCCGCCGAGCGCCGAGCCAAGCTTGAGCCAAAATGGCTACGGATGTATTCTGTGTGTTCTGCCATGCTCCTGTGTGTTCTGCCGTGCTCCTGCGTGTTATGCCGTGCTCCTGTATGTTCTGCCGTGTTCCTATGTGTTCTGCCGTGCTCCTATGTATTATGTGTGTTCTGCCGTGCGCCTCGTGCTCCTGCGTGGTCTGCCGTGCCCCTGTGAGCTCTGCCGTACTACTGCGTGTTCTGCCGCGAGTTCTGCCGTGCTCCTGCGTGCTCTGCCGTCCTCCTGTGTGTTCTGCCGTGCTCCTGTGTGTTCTGCCGTGTTCCTGTGTGTTATGCTGTGCTCCTGCTCGTTCTGCCAAGCTCCAATGCGTTTGCGTGATAAAGTTAAAGTTAAAGTTAAAGACAGGGCCTTCAAGGCGGAGTGGTGGGGCCAAAGGGCCAAGAACAGGACGCGCTCACCCGAGAGGGGCCGCCTAGGGCCGCCTCTCGCCGCGGGGGCCGCACTGGGCCTTCACCGCGCCGCCTCGCGCCCTCCCAGCGGGGCCGCCTTAGGCCGCCGCCCACAGTGAACTCGACTGCGACTGAACACAGGAGTCTTCACTCACAGGCAAAACAGCGCTACACACGGAGTGCAACTGCTTGCCTCATTCATCGAGGGGGCCCCTCACGCCCCTCGGCATCTGGACGACCTGCAAGCGGCCCTCGAGGATACGCTCACGCTCCTCGGCATCTGGCCAGCCTACACTACCGGGGCTGACGTCGATGAAGCGGGCCTCGGCCGAGCTCAGGAGAGACTCAACTCCCGACTTTGGCCCAATGGCCACGCACATCATCGCCGCCACCGTGAAATCGTCCAGGAAGTAGAACAAGCTCTCGCTGAACGCGTGGCGGGAGGCCGTCTTCGCCTCCCTCTGCTCGCACAGAGCCTCCGGCGCATTCAGCGGCCTCGAGAGCAGCCCCCGCTCGCCCATGGGCTCGGCGCCCTCCGCCAGCGTGCCCTGCTGCTCGGACAGCGCCGCCAGGTCGCCCTTCTGCGAGACCAGCTGCTCCGAGGTCGCCTCCAGCGCGCACGGCCGCTGCGAGAGCGCTTCCAGCTCGCACTTGGCCTCGGCGCTCTCCCCGAGCGCGCCCTGCCGCACGGACAGCGCCGCCAGGTCGCCCTTCAGCTCGACCGCGGGCTCAGCGCCCTCCACCAGCGCGCCCAGCCGCCCCGCGAGCGCCTCCAGCCCGACCGTGGGCTCGCTCTTCTCGTCGACGCCGCCGTGATCGCCATCGAGGGTCGCCCCCTCGATCCCGTCGCCGACCCCCTCGGAGACGCTCGCGATAACGTCCGCCGCGAGCTCCGCCTCTACGTCGGCATCCGACTCGCCCAGGGCCGAGCCGTACTTGCGCATGCACTCGGCCATGCCCTCCAGCTTGTGCCCTGGGCCTGCTGGTAGGTCGCTGCCGTCCGTCACCTGCCACACGGTGCCGTCCGCAACCTCGACAGCCGGTTCAACACCGAGGGCAGCGAGGAGAACGTCGACGCGGGCGGGCTCCAGCATGGCCCAGCAGCCCGGAGGCCGTCGCGGCCAGAAAGGGGCCGCCTCGGCCCGCATCTGCACTGGCCCGCGCTCAGGCCGGGGGGCCTCCGCAGCCAGCGCTGGCGGAAGGCGTGCCACAGGCACGGCGACGCAGATCTCGACCTCGATCGCCTCGCCCTCCTGCGGCACAGCTCGCCCGAGCCCGCCCAGCCGAGGCCCTCGGCGCGCAGCACGCAGCTGGCGCGCGCTGGCGCTCACGACGCCCAGCCCCTCGGCGGCCGAATGAAGCGCGACATCGCGCCGTAACTCGTCGCTCACCGTCGGCATGAACCCCTCCAGCAGGGCAGCAAGGGCCGGAGCGACTGCGGCAAGCCGCCGGGCCACCGCCCCGTCGCCCAGGGCCCGACTGAGCGCGTCGAGCCGCGAGTGGCACTCGTCGAGCTCGGCCCTCAGGGCCTCCGCCTCCGCACGCGCCGCCGCCAGCCCGCGGTCGCATGCATCCTGCGCACTCCGACGCGCAGCGGTCCGCTCGGCGCGCGAGCGCCGCTGCACCGAACACCAGGAACCGCCACGCGGCGATCCCGCCCGCGCCATCTGCTCGAGCCCGCCCGCGCGCGCCCGAGGCTGGCCTTGAGCCAAAATGGCTACGGAATGTGTTTGTGTGATCTGCCGCCCTCATGTGTGTTCTGCCATGCTCCTGTGTGTGCTGCCGTGCTCCTATGTACTCTGTGTGTTCTCTCGTGCTCCTGCGTGTCCTGCCGTGTACTGCCGTACTCCTATGTATTCTGCCGTGCTCCTGTGTGTTCCGCCGTGCTCCTGTGTGTTCTCTCTCTCTCTCTCTGTGTTGCCGTGTTCCCGTGTGCTCTGCCGTGCTCCTGTGTATTATGTAAGTTATGCTGTGCTCCTCATGCTCCTATGTGTTCTGCTGTGCTCCTGCATGGTCTGCCGTGCTCCCGTGCGTTCTTAGGGTTTGCCGTGTTCCTGTGTGTTCTGCCGTGCTCCTGTGTGTTAAGCCGTGCTCCCGCGCGTTCTGCCGTGCTTATGCGTGTTGGTATGCCGTGATGTCTCAAGCGAAAAACTCAATTTAAACATGCATGTGTTTTAATCAACCTGTTCAATCTATCATTGCTCAAGGATGTCTCAGGCAATCGCCCCATTTCCATAGGTGTGTTAAACTCGCGACTTTAACTTTCCGGTGGGATATTTCAAGCGACATGCCTACGCCTGTTTTTGTTGTAAAAAGCGCTGTTGCGAACAACTTAGTTTGTCGAAGATGTCTCAAACGAAATGCGCAGTTTGAGGAATCTCGAGGGCGCCCTTTGAGTCATGTTGGGCCTCGTTTGGGGCTCGCTTGGGGCCGTCTCGATGCCTTAAACATTATCCGGGCGATGGACCCAACCATATGCGGTTTGAGTAACGCGTTGTGGGTGCCGCTTTCGGCGGAGCTCCCCGTGGGGCCACGAAACGCGTGAGGGACGTGCCGTAATGGGTGGGGAAGGCGCATGCGGGCGGTGCCACTGGGGCAATCGGTGGAGCTCCCTATGGGCTGCGAAGCTCTGTACTGGGTGTGGCGGACGCGTGCGGGCGGTGCCCCTCGCTGGAGCTCCCGATGAGGCCACGAAGCGCTGCACTGATTGGGGGGGGCGCATGCGGGCGGTGCCACTGGGGTCTTTCTGTGGAGCTCCCTATGGGGCCACGAAACGCTGTACTGGGTGGTGGCCGACGCATGCGGGCGGTCCCAGCAGAGGCTTCGGTGGAGCTCCCTGTGGGGCGGTCCACGAAACGCTGTACTGTACTGGGACGGGGGGGGGGTGCGCATGCTGGCGGTGCCACTGGGGCCCTCGATGGAGCTCCCTATGGGCCCACGAAGCGCTGTACTGGATGGGGGGCCGCATGCGGGCGGACCACTGGTGCGCCCTACAGGCCACGAAACGCTGTACTGGGTGGGGGAGACGCATGCGGGCGGTGCCACTGGGGCTTGGTGGAGCTCCCAAACAATGGGGCCGCGAAATGCAATACTGGGCGGTGGACGACGCATGCGGGCGGTGCTTCTGGGGTCTTTCTGTGGAGCTCCCTATGGGGCCACGAAGCGTTGTACTGGGTGGTGGCTGACGCATGCGGGCGGTACCACATTGACCATCGGTGGAGTTCCCTATGGTGTCACGAAGCGCTGTACTTGGTGGTGGTTGACGCATGCGGGCGGTGCCAATGGGGCCTTCGGTGGAGCTCCCTATGGGGCCACGAAGCGCTGTACTGGGTGGTGGTTGACGCATGCGGACGGTGCCACTGGGGCATTCGGTGGAGCTCCCTGTGGGGCCGCGAAACGCTGTGCTGGGTGGTGGCTGACGCATGCGTGCGGTGCCACTGGAGCGGCCTTCGGTGGAGCCCCCTAGCGGGCCACGAAACGCTGTACTGGGTGGTGGCTGACGCATGCGGACGGTGCCACTGGGGCCTTCGGTGGAGCTCCGTGTGGGGCCACGAAACGCTGTGCTGGGTGGTTGGGTGGTGGCTGGCGAATGCGGGCGGTGCCACTGGGACGTCCGGAGGAGCTCCCTATGGGGCCACGAAGCGCTGTACTTGGTGGTGGCTGACGCATGCGGGTGGTGCCACTGGAGCGGCCTTCGGTGGAGCCCCCTATGGCTACGAAGCGCTGTGCTGGGTGGTGGCCGGCGGTCCCAGTGAGACCATCGGTGGGGCTCCCTATGGGGCCACGAAGCGCTGTGCTGGGTGGTGGCTGACGCATGCGGGCGGTCCCACTGGGGCCTTCGGTGGAGCCCCCTATGCCACGAAACGTATGAATGATGTGCTGAAACGAGTGGGCGATGACGATAATGATGGAGGAGGGAAGAGGAGGGGGAGGATAAAGGAGGGAACGCGGGGACCACCTCTTCACAACGACGGCAGCATTTCTTCATTCTGAAGCACATCAAGAACAACGTCAAGACGATGCTGAGAACATCTCATTTTGTTGAGGATGTTCCCAACGAAATGCAATTGATCTGCCGTGCTCTTTTTTGGGTCGGCCGTGCTGCCGGCCATTTTCTGGGGATGTCCCTAGCGAAAACGTAGTTTTCAGCATCTGATGTAGTCGTACACCTCCGTCGACGTCTCATTTTGGCTATGATGTCTCAGGCGCTTCCTGATTAAACAGTTTCGCGGCGATTAGCTGTTCGAGGATGTCTCGAACGAAACGCTTGTTTCTGTTAAACGCGATGTCGCGAAGATCTTATAATAGTGAGGATGTCTACAGCGAAATCGCTAGTTTGAGGAACCTGACCGGACAAGAACGGGAAGCGTCGCTTTTGTCCACTAGGTTTGTGAAGTATGCTCTTTTGCTGGTCTGCCGCGCAGATATGTCGTGGCGTGCGTGCGTTTGCGCGTGCGTGCGTGGGGTGTGTGCATGTATGTCCGTGCGTGGTGTGAACGTATGTTGCCTCTGTGTGTATGCGTGTGTGTGTGTGTGTGTGTCTGTGTGTGTGTGTGTGCGCGTGTGCATGTGTCTGTGTGTGCGTGTGCGGGTGCGTGTGCCTGTGTGCGTGTGCCCATGTGCGTGTGCCTGCGGTGCGGCCGTGTGAATAAATATTATGTGTGTCCTGACGTACTCTTGCGCGTTCTGCTGTGCACCTGTGTGCTCTGTCGTGCTCCAATGTGTTCTGCTGTGCTCCTGCGTGTTCTGCCGTGCTCCTGCTTGTCCAGCCGTGCTCCTATGTGATAATGTGATATGCCGCGCTCCTGTGTGTTCTGCCAAGCTCATGTGTGTTCTGCTGTGCACCTGTGTGTTCTGTCGCGCTCCTGTGTGTTCTGCCATGCTCCTGTGCGTCCTGCCCTGCTCCTATGTACCGCGTGTGCTCTGCCGTGCTCTGCCGTGATCCTGCGTGTTCTGCCGTGCTCCTATTTGTTTTGCCGTGCTCCTGCGTATTCTGCCGCGTTGCTGCTTGTTCTGCAGTGCTGCTATGTGTTTTGTGTGTTCTGCCGTGCTCCTGTGTGTTCTGCCATGCTCATGCATGTTCTGCCGCGCTCCTGTTTGTTCTGCCGTGCTCTGCCGTGCACTGCCGTGCTGCTCCTGCTCCCGTGTGTTCTGCCATGCCCCTGAATGCTCTGCCGTGCTCCTGTGTATCATGTGTTCTGCCGTGTTCCTCGTGCTCCTGTGCGTTCTGCCGTGCTCCTGTAAGTTCTGCAATGCTCCAACGGGTTGAAGTTGAAGTTGAAGACGGGGCCTTAAAGGCGAAGGGAAAACACGGACAGGGCCAGACGGGATCCGCGCCCCCGAGAGACGCCGCGTCCAACAGGGCACCGAGGGCGGCGGAAGCCTGCCCCCAAATTGAGCAGCTGGCGCGAGCCGCAGCGATGCAATCCTTCACTCACTCACTCACGGTGGGGCCGCCGCGGTGCTCCACGCGGCGGCGCGCCCCGCGGCAAACCTGGGCGCCGCCTGCAGGGCCGGCTGCGGCGGAGGGGTCCTGCTCGCTGACCACGCGCGCTCCAAGTCGCCCTGCTCTCGCTGCTGCTGGGCGCCGCAGAGGCAGGCTGGCAGCGGCCGCAGCGGCTGCCGCATCCGCTGGGGCCCCACCAGGGCCCGCGGCCACCTGCGGCTCCGCTGCCGCCGCTGGGGCGTTGCCTGTACTGCTCGCAGTGGCCGCAGAGTCTGCAGCTGGCTCCGCTGCAGAGCCCAGCCACTCCAGGCACCGCTCCTGCGCTTGCTCAGGCACTGGACCCTGCGAGCGCAGCGCTGGGATGCCCTCTCCTTTCGCTCTGCGCCTGGCAGTCCGCGACCCCTCCTGCCTCCTGCCTCCAGGGTGGAGTCCTCGTTGCCAAAGGCTGCGCTGGTTCCTGCCGCCCTTGTCGGTCTTGTCGCCTGGGCAGCGCCCCTTAAGGCGAGACCTCACCCCTGAGCGGCCGCCCAGCGTCATGTAGGCGCCGCACTTGGAGCATGCCACGAGCTCCTGGGTGTCCTCGTCTCTGCCTCTGTCCTCGTCTCTGCCTCTGTCTCTTCTCTCCCTCTTATTTTCCCTCTCTCTCTTTTCTGTCCTCGTCTCTGCCTCTGTCTCTTCTCTCCCTCTTCTTTCCCTCTCTCTCTCTCTCTCTCTCTCTCTCTCTCTCTCTCTCTCTCTCTCTCTCTCTCTCTCTCTCTCTCTCTCTCTCTCTCTCTCTCTCTCTGCCTCCGCTTTTTGCACGGGGCTCCTCTGGAACATAGGCGGGTGACAAGCGTTGTTTTTTTTAAGTCCCCTTTTCAAGTGTCCCCCCAGGGCGTTGCTGCCGGACATCCGCTTCGACTTCCTGCCCTCTTCCCCCACCCCCACCCCGGTGAGGGCCATCTGAGGCCTCACCAGTGAGGGCCATCATAAGCCTCACACCCCCTGCGGCTGCCATCATAAGGGCCGCTGGGGTCGCCCTCTCCCACCAGTGCACCAGTGCACCAACACTTCACGGCGTCAATAGCCAATAGAGGGGGCCGAGGACCTCCCGGCAGCCCCTCGGCCAACGAAGACGGCTGCAGGGAGGGGTCCAAACGTGCCTCCACCTTCCTGCACCAGTCAACCAGTACACCAGAAAACCAACTCCTCACATTCCTCCGTGGGGCCGTGAACGGGATTTATCCCCTGCCGGCTGACGGTGCCTGTCAATGTCAGTAATCCAATACTCTGCGGCGTCAGTTGCCAACCCAGCACACCAGTACACCAAGGGTGACGGTTCGACCCGTGCCGCCGCGGTGTCGCATGTGCCGCCGCGGCGTCACTCACGAGGTCGTTCCCGCTCCCCGCCCCTTAACCGAGCTCTCCAAGGACGGGCATGTAAAACCCTCCCAGCCACCTCCGTCTGCCACTTGGGGCGCAGGTGTGTGGCTGGGCCTACCCCCCCTCCTCCTCCCCCTTCCCCCTCCCCCGCCTTTCTCTAAGGATGGGTATGGCCGCCGTCCAATCTACACGTCCGGAGCAGCGGCCCTCGCCGAGAGCTGTCCAGGGGCCGCCTTGGATCGCCCCCCCCCCTGTCGCTTGCTTCGGCTTCAGGTCCCCCGGTCAGGCCCGCTCTCCTCTTTCGTGTCCCCCGCTTCAGGTGCCCCTGTCAGGACTTGTGGCCGCAGCTACGAGGTTCGAGGCGCCCTCTCCTTGCTGCGTCTTTTCGTCGTGCGCCCCCGCGGCACACCCGCGCCCCATGGCGTGCAGCTTCTGCGGCAGCAAGGACCACGAGGGCGGCGACCGCGACCAGGTCGACACCCCCGAATCATTGCGGCAGCGCCGCCACGGCGACGCCCGTCGCCTCTTCACTGTAGCCGCCGCCGCGGCGGCCCCTCCGTCGCAGCGCTCGGGCCCTCCTACAGGGAACCGCAATGGTGGCCCGCGCTTCCGCCATCGCTCCCCTGATGGTCGGGCAACTCGCCACCGCTCCCGCCCCCGCCGTCGCCAGCGCCCCGCAGCGCGCAGCCCCCGGGAGCGTCGCCCACGCCGCCCCCCGGAGCTCCCAGTTCTGGAGCGCGACGCCTTCCCCCCGCAGCCGCCGCTCACTGCCACCCCCCCGACGCCAGCGTACCAGGGCTCCCCCACCAACACCGCGGCCCATGAGCTCCTCAGCTCCTTGCTCGCGTCCGTCCCCGGCGCGGCCGCGATGTTCCCACTGCCGCTAGGCGCGCCGCTCGCAGCTCCACGGGTGCCCGAGGCCCCGGGCCCAGACCTGTCAGCCTCCACATCGGGCCAGTTCCGACACCTTGTGGGCAAACTCTCGGGCGAGGAACTGCTCCAGCTCGTCCACGGCGACGACGCCGCAGCGGTCCGACTTCAGAAGGCGGCGCACGGCGTGCCGCCGCACCTGTCCCCTGACCTCTGCTTCGAGGACCCCGCTTCAAGGAGGCCCGGGCCATGTGCAACGTCGAGATGATGCGGCGCTGCTAGAGCCTTTGCATTCCGAAAACCCGGTCGGCCCCCACGGACAACCCCGGCGAATACGTCCCGCATGTCATGAGGGCCCAGGCGCGTCGCAATCTCCAGAAGGTCGTGCCCCTCATGCCCTTCGATTGCGACACGTTCAACTTCAACGTCTTCCTCACGTGGCTTACGCGCAACTCCCCCTACGCTATGAAGAGGGACGCCCTGCCGGAGATGATCTGCAAGGTCGCGGCATCCATCGCCGACAAGGGCCAGGCCCACCTCGAATCTGGCCCGGCCTCTGCCGAGATGCAGCTAATCCCGGCCTCCACTATCCGGGCACTCGCGCAAGGCTGCGTGCAAACGCCAGCTCAGGCCGCGGCGGCCGGCGCGGCTGCCGTGCCAGGCCAGGCCCCAGCGGAGCCCCTCCCGATCACGTTGGAGGACCTCAAGAACTACTCGTTCGACAGGCTTCACGGCCGCAGCGGCACTCGCGCCCTCGACTGGGCGCTCGAGGACCGCGCAGTCACGGCGGAGGACCCAGCAACGCTTCGCAAGAAGTTCGAATCCTACCATGCAGCTTTCAAAACACTGGCCCTTAAGGCCAAGGGCACGGGCAAGGGCAAGGCCAAGTCGAAGGAGGCCGGCGACGTCTTCAAGCGCATCTCCGAGGCCTTGGGCGTCAAGTTCGACGCGACCAGGCTGTCCGACATCGTCCACCTGGCAGCCGCTGTGCGTGCTCGCCTGGATGAGGTGGAGGCCTGACTTCGCGCCCGCTGCCTGCGGGAGCGCGCATCCGGCGGCGTGCGGGACGTGCATTGTGACGGGATGCCCAGGGTCTCCCGGAGCCCGCACGACCGCAAGCTCATCATCGCGGGCCTCGCGCTCCTCCAAGATTGTCTCCTACACCTCTACTCGTTCGCTGGCTCCCTCCCCTGGGACTGCATCTTCGTCCTCCACCGCCTGGGTTTTGTCCTGGCCAGGCACTTCCTCATGGCCACCACTCACAAACTCTACGCCCGCATCCGCTTGCTGGCGGCTACGCTTCCGGGAGCCACCTGGCCTCCCACCGAAGCCCTCATGGACGCCCGATTCGTCGTGTACTTAATGTGGAGTCCCTGGCGGCGCCTGTTCTACATCGGGAAGACCATCTACTACAAGGAACGCCTTCGCAAACACCTCTATTCCTGCGCCCGTCAAACGACTCCCAGCAACCCTACATGGCAAACCTCCGGCACTGCTCCGGCGGCGACGCCCCATCAGCAGCCGCGCCATGGCTCTACTTCCCCATTGCCCGTTTTTCCTCCGACGCCGCCGCTTCGTCCTTGGAGCGGCATCTCATTGACGTTGAGCATCCGCGCCTCAACGAGCCCCACGTGCACCGCCTCCTGGCCCTGTGCGGCCCCGCGTCGGCACCCGCCCAATGGAGTGCCCGGGGAACCCGCATCTCTGTTGCCCCCCCAACAGCGCCCGCCCGCTTTACGCAGCGCCGTCGCCACGGGCAGGACGTGCGACCCCGTGCGGCCGAAGCCCGCCTCGCACTGTCCGACTCGGGTCAGTGCCTTTCGTCTTCCATCACAAGGTGGGCGCAGCTCGCATGCAACGCGCCCCTGGCTGCCGAGGCCGACCAGGGGCATTATGAGCTCTATCGCCTCACGTCCGCAGAGCTGTTCGCAGTGTGGCGCCGGATCCATCGCAGCCAGGGCGGTGCCACCTAGACCATCGGCCTGCGCGCGCTGGGCCGCATCCGGCGCTTCCGGCGCTGGCCCAAGCCGCGTCTCTGCGTGCAAGGTGCCGCGCCACGGCTTCCACGTGCGAGTGCGCGGACGCTTTTCCGGGACCTCATACACCGCATCATCGGCTACGCCAGGGAGCACGGCCAGGTGGCGATGATTCCAGCGATCCGCGACTTCCGGATTATGCTCGCGCCATCCAGCTGCCTCGCGTTGCGCTCTGCACTGCGCAACGCCCCGCGGTACTACCGGCAGCTCGGCACTAAGGACGCATGGCCGTGCGCGTGTCGCCTGCGCCCAGATTTGCCCCGGTACCCGTCGCCAGATGGTGCGTCGCACATCTTTGCGCCTCAGGACACTTGGGCATGGCCGGCGCACCTTCAACAGCTTCGCTTCCTCCCGGCGCACACGAGTGCCGCATCTTCGCGGGCTATGTTCTCCACATCGTGCAACCGAGTCCTTCGACGGGCCTGTCGAGCTCTGGGCCTAAATTGTTCGGGCGCCACCCTCGCGCGCTTCGCGGAGGAGGCGCTCGACGCCGTCGACTTCGGCGGCACCCCGCAGCAGGTGGACTTCCAGCCAATCGACCACGGCGCCATCGCCATTGGCCGCCGGCTCACCCGTGGGCTCGTGGTGGAGGAGTTCCAGAAATCGAGGCATGTCCTCGTCGCCGAGTGCCCGCGCCGCGTCCAGCTCCTGCGCCACGGGCTCTTCGGCGCAGACGGGCCCGACCCCAGTTTCGAATGCTTTCCAAGTCTGTCGGCCAGCTGGGTGCTACAGCAGGCCTCCGTTGTGGTGGGCGTCCGGCCCCACCTACAGCCTGCCGTGCTCTCGCGCGCGAGCTCTTGGGGGATGGCCGCAGCTTCGGCACCTAATAAACACCGTGGGAAGCCTGACGGCCGACGCCCCCTAGTGGATCGCTCCATGTGGCCAACCCAGCCTCTGGAGGCTCCCGCGACACGCGCCCTGGACTGGGTGAGGTCGGCATGCATTCCCGATCATCTCCACATCGATTGCCAGCGTACTGATCTCATCCCCCCGTTCATCGAGCAGTTCAATATGCCCCCGCCCCGCGGGGCCGCGAGAAAATGCGGGAGCGACATCGCGAATTGCTTCTCCAACATTCCCCACCCGCTGGTGCGCAGAGCGCGGCGCTACTACAGGTCCGCGCTAACCGCGCTGGACATCGTGCTCGTATCGGCCCCCCGCCGGCGCGGCCAGGGTCGCTGTCTACCACGCGCGGCGCCGCCATCTTCGCGACAGTACCTGGAGTTCAACCTCGCAGACATGGAGGCGCCCATCGAGCACAGTCTCAAACACATGTGGCTCGCCGTCGGATCCCTGATCGGCCGCGCCATCGACGGCCTTGCCATGGGGGGCTCCCTGGCCGGAGCGCTCACGCGCATGGTCCTGGCGCACGCGGGCGTCGCCTTCCACGCGTCGCTCTTCTCGTCTGTTCCGCCCCCGCCGGCCTCGCGAGGCAGGGTTCGCTACGTCGACGTCCTCGGCGTCCAGATCCTCGCCCTGGAGTCGAGGTACATGGACGACTACATCTGCATCTGGAAGGGCCCGCCGGGACTGCAAGAGGCGCTTGCCAGCCAGATTGCCTCCGTCGTCGCTTCCTGGCCAGGGCGGCGGCGCCCGCTGCCAAGCGAGCCCAACCACGGGGGCGTCATCACGGGCATGCGCCTCGCCCTACTTGACAACGGCACCGTCGCCACGCGCCCGGCTCCAGTGGACCCGCCGGGCTATGCGGGACACTTCGATTACCCACCGTTCCTGCACTACTGCGGCTTCGTCCCGGTCCACATCAAACGCGCAATCGCCCCGGGGGCGGTAGCCAGGGTGGACCGCTTCACCAACCCAAGCCAGAGGCGCTCCTCGAGCTCGCTCGCGCTCTCCTGGCCTCTGGATTCCCTGCAGTTTTGATGAGCCGCTGGATGTTGAGCCGCCGGGGCGCCAGTACACCAGGTTGGTTGCAGCGCGCGCGCTTCCAGATAGCGTCGCTCGCAGCAGGAACCTAACGATTATGAACAGCAGTTTCCGAAACGCCCCCCGTCCCCGCCCCCTTCCCCTGGCCCTCCCCCCCTCCTCCCTCCCCTTCGCCCCTCCTTTCCCCCTCCCTCTTCCCCCTCCCCGCCCCCCCCTCCTTCCCCCTTCCCCCTCCAAGCGGATCCGCGTCATTACTCCCCCCCCTCAGGCTTCCCTGCCAGGATCTTTGGAGGCCTCCACTGCCGCTGGGGTCGCCCCGTCAGCTGCACGCGGGGGGCGGGGACTTTCTGCGCCCCTGACTGGGGGGCGTGGTCGTGTGCGCGTGTGCGCGTGTGTTGTGTGTGTCTCTGCGTGGTGTGCGTCGTGGGTTATGGGTGCATGCCCCTGCGGGTATTCCACCCCATGGGATGAAGCCAGTAAGTGCTTTCAGATGTACCGATCATCCATTGTTTTGGGTGCGCCGGCCTATCCGCTGTCGAACCTCCGCGCTTTTGGGTGCACCGGTCCATCCGTGCCGGCGGAGACAAACATCGCACCTACGGGCATACAGGTTGTGGGCACCTCCGGCCTGTGACGCTTGGAGGCCTCTGGGGGGCCCCCTTTGGTCACCAGGCTTCGGCCGTGTCAACGTCACCACGTTTCGCTTTCACGCTCCAGGTGGCGCATCCCTGC
The DNA here is from genome assembly GCA_963575745.1 of Prorocentrum cordatum. NCBI lineage: Eukaryota > Dinophyceae > Prorocentrales > Prorocentraceae > Prorocentrum > Prorocentrum cordatum. Next base: position 256,559 of record CAUYUJ010014853.1, on the reverse strand, counting down.
CGCGGCACGCTCCCGGGGTGTCATGAAGCAGCTTCGCTGCCAGCTACTTTGCGATGCGAAATCTGTGTATTTCGTATCTTCCGGGTCCGGGTGCCGACCCCCCCGAGGCGTGCACATCTGTCCTCGTCTCTGCCTCTGTCTCTTCTCTCCCTCTTCTTTTCCCTCTCTCTCTTCTCTGTCCTCGTCCCTGCCTCTGTCTCTTCTCTCCCTCTTCTTTCCCTCTCTCTCTTTGCCTCCGCTTTTTTGTACGGGGCTCCTCTGGGACATAGTGACAAACGTTGTTTTTAAGTCCCCTTTTCAGGTATCCCCCCAGGGCGTAGCTGCCGGACATCCGCTTCGACTTCCTGCCCTCTTCCCCCACCCCCACCCCGGCGAGGGCCATCATAGGCCTCACCAGTGAGAACCATCATAGGCCTCGCGCCCCCTGCGGCTGCCATCATAGGGGCCGCTGGGGTCACCCTCTCCCACCGGTACACCGGTGCACCAACACTTCACGGCGTCAATAGCCAATGGAAGGGGCCGGGGACCTCCCTGCAGCCCCTCGGCCAACGAAGACGGCTGCAGGGAGGGGTCCAAACGTGCCTCCACCTTCCTGCACCAGTCAACCAATACACCAGAAAACCAACTCCTCACATTCCTTCCCCAGCGCAGGCGTAGGACAGGGCATGTCCCAGGATGCTGAAGGCGACTGCACTGGCCGAGAGGGCAGCCGAGCTGCTGCCTGTAGAGCGGCCACTCTCTGAGCGTGGCCGCATCCAGGCTGCAAGGTCCTCGCCGTCCTTGGCCGTCTGCTGCGGGCAGCGGTCGCGCCAGACGGTGCGGTAGACCCCTGCCTCCAGGTTGCCGTCGTCGTCGCACTGCGCAAAGGCCCAGCCTTCACAGCGGAAGGCGCCGAACTGCGGCTCGAGCACCGAGCCATCGAGGTACAGCTTGCCGTTGAGCTTACCAGCTGGCCTGCCGACGCATTACATCCACATGGCGTCGTTGCGGCGGCCTTTCTGTGGCCCTGGTGTGGGCAACCAGCAGCGGCCGAAGTTGTCGCCTGCGCGCCCGCCTAGGGCCCGCGCTCGTTCTGCACCATGCTTCGGCCGTGCCGACACACAGTCGCGCCGCTGGGCCTCGAGCGCGGGGCAGCCGAACAGGCGGTGCCACAAGGTGTCTCCCTCTGCCCTGCAGCAGCCGCAGCGCGCATGTCCTTATTCACATGCCTCGAGGAGCATGGCCCGCGTCCAGTGCGTGTTGGTGATGCAGGCCCCGAGCACGATCTGTTCCCTCACTCTGGGCCCGCCGTCTCGCCCGAGCTGGCGTCCGATGGCGTCCCAGCGCAGTGGCAGCTGCAGGAGGGCGTCGCGGCTGAGCTTCCTCGTCACGCGACAGGCGGATGCACGCTGAGCGCCACGGCCAGCCTCCAAGCCCAGCTCCCGAGACCAGAGGTGCACGAAATCGAGCTCATCGCCAGAGCCCGTGGCCATGCACCGCTCGGACTTGAAGTGCCAGCCGATCCGCGCACGGGACAGCACCACCGCGTCGAAGGGGGGGCGCAGTGCTTCCATGGCGTGTTAGCTCTTGCGCGCCTGGTCGCCGCCGCCTCCAGCCCCTGGGCGGCAGTTCGCCTGTCTGCAGCAGCTCCGCCATCATCTGGACTGCGCGTCCAACCGCGAGGACTGCATACTCCAGGTTGCGCCTCCTCCTGAGCTCGGCACAGCGCAAGCACAGCCCTCGCTCCGCGCCCATGTGGAGCGCTCCTGCACTGCGGCAGGCCGCAAGCTTCCATCTGCGCGGCTCACCGTCCGCGTTGCCCGTGACCGAGCGACCGCACACCATGCTGGCCGTGGGCCCAGCCTTGCAGATCGGGTCCTGCCTGCGAGCTCGGCGAAGCGCTCCTGCAGCTCGAACTCGTCCCTCATGCACTCCTCTCCTCACATTGGCGGCGTCCGTGCCGATGTTCCTGGCCTGCAAGAACTGACGGAAGGGCCAGGCTTGCGACTTCCTGGACACCCCGCGCTGGCGCCCAAGGCTGGGGCGCGACGCGAGGAGGGTCGGCTGGGCAGCACTGAGGGGAGGGTGCTGGACACGGAGGCGACGCGTCACTTTCAGCCCAGCGCGGCCGAGCCGTGCAGCCGCCAGCTGCTCCGTGCCCACGGCCTGCATCGCGATGTCGCCGACGACGATGCGGGCGCCCACCAGCGGCCTGCCGCCCGCTGAGGCGGTGCGGAGGGCTGCCAGCCCAGGCAGCCTGGCCACAAAGGTGGCGCACGCACTCCCCGCCAGACCTGTCCCGTTGGTGCAGAACGACTCGGTGGCCAGGCCCACAACGGAAACGGACCGCGGTGTCTGGTAGGATTCCAGCAGCGTCACATCGCCCCCAACAGCGTCGACACCAGGAGAACGTTCAGGACGCACAAGTACCTGCACCAGGGCGTCGGGCCTCACGTCCTGCAGCAGCAGCCACACAGGCTTGCGCGGGCACAGCCCAAGGCCATCCAGAGCCGAGGCCTCCCTGACGCCATGGGCCAGGCAAGGGAGCCTGCGAGCCCGTCGTACACGTGCTCTGCCCCTTGGGCCTCACATGTGCACTCGGCAGGCCCCAGGTACGTGCCGCGCTGCACGCGAGGCCAGCCCAGCTGGTGCAGCGTGCCAGGCTCAATGTTGAAGCCGCCCTGCGCGAGCCAGGGCCTGCCCTCGGACAGCACCAGGTCGCCGAAGGCCGCGAAGAAGTCGAGGTTGATGCCCTTGGGCCCCAGGGCGCCCTGTAGAAACAGCGAGCACGCCAGGGCCAGCAGCCCAGATGCCGCGGTGACCGCGACCCCAACTAAGCGATGCCTCAAGCCACTCGGCGTCGCCCACACACTCTCCGCAGCCTGCAGGTCGCTGCGCGCCAGGGTCGCCACGCCCCCTGAGTTCGCCAGCGGGCCCTCCTTGTCCGTGGGCGCCGGCGCATGGAGGAACGCCGAAAAGCCCAAGCGCAGCACTGCTCCTCTGGCCTCTTCCAGGCGGTGCGGAGTCAGGCGGGCCTCCTCCAGCCCGCAGCGGACATCCTGAGCTGCCGTCGCGGCTTGGCCTGGCGCTGGTGGGGCCTGCGCACTCCCGAGGGCGAGGGCCCGCTTGCCGCCGAGGCGGGCCGCTTCGGCGCCGCCGCCCTCCTGCTGCCTAGGCCTGGCGCCACAGGCGTGGCTACAAGCACGACTGCCGGGGCCTCTCTCCTCCGCCGCGACTCTCAGCGGCGCGGCCAGCAGGGCGAGCAGCAAGAGGGGTCAGGTCCTCAGCCTCGGCCGCCAGCTCCCGCTTACACGCCTGGGCGACCTTCGGCCACTCGCCGTCGACGTCGCCTCGACGTTCGGCCTGGCCGCGCTCCGCGGCGCACTGCGGCTACCAAGGCCTGCAGCCTCCCGCGTGGTCGCCGCTCTCGATGTCGATCTCATCCATGGGGCATGACTCCGCCCAGGGCACCCTCCTCGGGGCCGCAGGGGCGTCGGCGAGCTGCGCACGCACCGCCTCCACCTGGAAGCGAATGGCCGCCCATGCCACTTCGAAGTTGCTGGAGCCCCACGCCTCGGGCAGCTTGTCCAGCTGCATGAGGGGCCCTGGGACCTGGCTGGCTCCTGCCCACTCGGCTGCACGCTGACGCAGCTGCGCAGCGGCCTCCACTCGGGCTTCCTCCTCGAGGGCATGGAGCGCACGGCTTGCTTCCTCCACCTCCGCACCGAGCTGCGCTAGCTCCTCCTGGGCCTTCTGCAGCTGGGCCTCGGCGATGCCACGTGCTGCTTGCTTCTGCTCCAGGCCCTGGCACGCCGCTCGGAGGCGCTTCTCTGCCTTGCTAATGGCGTTCGCCTCCTTGTGGAGCACCGCCGACAGAGGCATGGGGGGCGCCTTCTGCACTGCTGCCGCGCGCTGGGCCTCAGCCAGCTCTGCGCGCTTGGCCTCCAGCTGGCTGGCAACGACGTCGGTGAAGCAGCAATCGACCCCGTCGGGCGGCCCTGCCTGCAGCGCCTCCAGCTGCTCGACCGCCACTTGCAGCCTCTCGATCGCCGTGGCGTCGCTGCCGCTGGGCGTCCCGCTGGCCCCCGACGCCGAGGTCTGCGACTTGGTGGTTGCCGCACTCGTAGCCGCGCTGCGGGCCTGCCGTTGGGCACGGCGCCCGCGCGGCTGGTCCACCCAGCCGTCCTTGTCAGCCTGGGGCTTGGCCTTGGCAGCTGCTTCCAGGGCCCGTGGCGGAGCTGCGCACCCACGGCCAAGGCGCGTGGTGCGCCAGTCCCAGTTCCACCCTCCGCAGCTGCACATCCAGTACTTCCTGCTGCGCCTGCCGCCGCTGCCGCCACCCCGCGAGGAGCGCGCCATGGCCCAGGCCGCGCTGGCTGGCGGGTCGCTCCTCCGCGCCGCGAAGGCAGAGAGCGCAACAAGGAAGTGCACTGGCCCAAAGCGAGGAGACCCTCGGCGCTCGGAACGCCGCGGACGACTTTGCGGTCGTCGGGTGCGCTCCATGGCTTGAGCCAAAATGGCTGCGGATGCTTCCAGTGGGTTTATGCCGTGCTCCTTTGTGTTATGCCGTGCTCTCGCGCGCTCTGCCGTGCTTCTGCGTGTTGTTGGCTGCCGTGATCCTGCCCATTTCCGGAAGAGTATCAGGCGAATGGTCAGTTTTAACACGCATGGTCATATATCAACCTTTTCAACCTCTCATTGTTCGAAGATGTTAGCCGATAGCCCCATTGTCCTGCTGTGGCGATAGTGCGAGGTTCATTTTGGTGGATGTCTCAGGCGAAAACGCTTGTTTTGTCAAAGACGATGTTGTGAAGAACTCATGTAGGTGAGGATGTCTCTAGCAGAATGTACGTTTGGGGAATCCCGAGGGCGCTCTTGGGGGCCATATTGAGCTTCGTTCGGGGCTGCCTCGATGCCATAAAACATGCCAATGCAATGCCACACGCGCACATCTCTGCAAGCGCAGCCGCCAACTCGGCCACGCGCTGCCGTCACGGCAACGACTTGAAGCAACAAGACCTGCGGACGAATGTCCCTGACTCAGGCCGAGTTGCGAAAAACGAGCCGGCAGCGGTGAGGGACGCTGTCGGCGAACGAACGCGGCCGAAAAACATGCCGCCGTCGCGGGGCAGAGGGAGGAGAGGAGGAGGAGGAGGAGGACGACGCCGACGAGGAGAGGAGGAGGAAAGGAGGGGAGGAGGGGAGGAGGAGGAGAGGAGGTGGCCCCGGAAAAGGGGTAGGAGGAGGAGGAGGAGGAGGAGGAAAGGAGGAGGAGGAGGAGGAGGATGAGGAGGAGGAGGAGGAGGAAGGCATAGCGCTCGACGAATTAATGCCGCGGCAGACGCAATTCGCACCAGCGCGCGGGCGGGCAAGGCCAGCCGTCGCCAGGGGGAGCCAGGAGGGGGAAGGAGGAGAAGACGGAGAATGACGGGCGGGCGGGGGCGGGGGAGGGGCGGTAGTCGTTGCGTCGTCAAGCGGGGGCTGCCGCTGCTGCCGCCGCCGCCGGTGGGGCCGCCACAGCAGGTGCCGCCGGGGCCGCGGCGCCATCCCCTGGGACAGCGCCAGGGTGCCTGCGCCTCTCGGCCACGGCCGCGTCCGCGGGCTCGTCGACCGCGTCCTCGTCGACGGCCAGCGGCGTGCACGCGCGCGCCATGCGGGCTGCGCGGCGCCAGATGCTGACGGCGATCCGAGTCTGCACGTGGCGCAATTCCACATGCGCCTCCGTGCCCCGCCGCCTCGCGTGCGCCCGGGCAATCGACTGCAGCACCCTCGGGAACTCGTCGTGGAAGCGGCCGAAGGCGCTCACAGCCAAGACCCGATACTCGATTCCGCTGTCCTCAAGCTCGCTCCGGAAGCCATCGGCTCGGCGCTGCTTCCGGCACACCATCGTCTCCACGCAGTCGTCGCTTGCTCCTGCCGCCATAGGCGCTATGATTCCCACATCCAATGCCGCCAAGCGCCCGGACGGATCCGGGACGCCAGTCAGAACGTCCGCAGGGCGGAGCATTGGGCGTGAGCTCACGAGGCCTATCGGCTCGAGCTCTGTACTGCTATCGACAGCGCTGGCGAATGCATACACGTCGTCACGGACTGCATTATGTCCGGCATTGCAGGGGCCTCTGGCGCAAAGGAGCCCGTGGCTGCCAGACGGGCCAATGATGCACTCACCGCAGTTGGCGCACACTACCTCCTCATCGGGGCCCCCCGCGCCGAGGCGGATGCGGACAGCGAGGGCGAACTCTTCGCTGGTCATAATCCGTCCCTTGTGCGGGGATATGGCCCACAGCCAATCATGGCATTGGTTCGGGTGGCAGAGTTCCTGGAGGCGGTGCACAGCGTCGGCGTCCCCGCTCGCTCGCGCTCGGGAGAGTCCAGTGGACAATGTGCGGTCCGCCACTCTGGTGAGGTCGCGCTGGAGGCGCAGCGCGCCGCGGCCCCGAGGGGCGGCCGGGTGCTCGGGGTCCTCCGCGCCCGCCTCGGCCACGGCCGCCGCGCCGGGCCTGTGGCTGGCGGCGCGCCCGCCAGCTCCGGGCTCCTCCTCCTCCTCCTCCTCCTCCTCCTCCTCCTCCTCCTCCTCCTCCTCGCCGGCGCGCCCACTCCGCCAGCGGCGCTCTGCCAGCGCGGCTGCCTCTTCGAGGTGGGCGCGCACGGCGTCGTGGACGCCGGCAGGGAGGGCGCCCCGCCACCTCTGCGCCGCCGCGTGCGCGCGCCTGTCGTACTCCCGCATGCACCTGGCGGCAGACCCCAACACCTCCTCCTCCACGTGAACACGCATGGCTGCGACGAGCGGCCGCGAGGCGACCCGGCTGGCAATGAACGCGGGCAGCGCGCTCTCGGGCGCCTCCCGGAACCCGAGTCCACCAGCGCCCACAGAGAGAGTGGCCTGAATCCATCCCTCATCCAAGAGCTTGCCGTGGAGGGCGTCCTTCGTACCGCGCCGAAGTGAAGCGTCGAATGCAGCCAAGGACTCGTCGTTAACCAAGTCCCCGTTGCACCGGAGAATGTAGCCGACCTTGGAGACGTCGAGGCAGCGGCGGTGGAGCACGAGCTCGCACTGGGACTGCTCCAGGCCCCCGATCGCGACCCTCTGGGCGACGACCTTATTGCACGTGCTCCGGAAATGATGGTTGACCTCTTCGCTGCTTCCGACCATGGCCCCCAGGACTTTGACGCCTTTCTGGTTGTCGGGGACCTTGCACGTTTGGGCGATGTAGCCGTGCTCCCAACCACGCAGCTGGTCCTGGCGGTCTGGGTGACACAGGAGTCGCGCGACGCTTTTGCAGTTGGGCCCAGTGTCCCTGCTGCATCCGATGCTAGCGGTCGCTTGATCGAGGCGCCGCAGCCACCTTTCCGCGACCTCGACGCGGACAAGAGCCTGCCCGTCGTCGATGAACGATTTGTCCACGGCGCTGGCGCCGATGCGACCACCCGCCTGCCCCTGTAGCTCGTCGCGGGCCGCGCCCACGGCGTCGCCGAGCGTGAGAGCAGAGGCGGCGGGCCCGAAGACGTCTCCCTGGCCAGACCCTCTGTCGGTGCGTGCCACGCCGCCCTAGGGGAGGTCCATGAGCTCGTCGTCTGCGTGAACCCACTGCGTCCACCGGAGGGCGTCGGGGAAGTGGCGACGAAGCGCCTCCCGAATGCACTCCCGCAGGATGGTGCCGAACATGTTCGCCAAGTCCAGGTCGAACGCCACCACTGGGGGGATGTGCCCAGCCACGGCCTCCGCCTCCACCAGTGCTCGCCAGTGCACGAGAGCTTCGCAGCCGCCGGGCACTTCGACGCCCCATTGTCGAGAGGCCGCGAAAGCAGCCCGAAGTTTCGGAGCCGCCTTCTTCTGCACCTTCTTGGCCATTGTCGCGCGCAGGAACTCGCCAACTCGAACCGGCTTGGGCTTGGCGGATCCTTTCTTCTTCAGGAAGACCGAGCGATTGCGCATAAGCCACCGCGCCTCTGTCCCAAGCTTGCCGTCACGCGCGGCCTCTTGGAATCTCAGCATGGCGCGGGCCAGCCTGTTGGCAAGCGGGCGTTGCGTTGTGCCCATGCATTCCTTGGCATGCTCTGCCCTGGTCCCGGTCGGCCCCAGCGCCGTGAGACAAGCAAACCTGGCGCCTTTCAAAGGGTGGTCATCCCGCAGCGGGTCCTGGGATGCAGCGTCGTTCGGATCGCTGGACGACACGGGGCCCCCTGGCCCTGGCTGCGCTGCAGCGCCGCCGGCGGGTGCAATCGCCGGCTGGGGCACCCAGCGAGCGTCTGCTGGCCGGGGGGCTTGCGGCGCAAGCTCGGCCGCCCATCTGACCTCGTCCTCTGGCGTAAGTTTGGCGGTCTCCCCAGTGAGCGTGAGGACAGCTCTTCGGTATGCCCCCTCGGCCGCGGGCCTCGGCCCCAGGTCCACACCGGCTCGCAGGCCGTCGTCGAAGGATGGCCTGGGCCTCAGCGCGGCAGAGCAGTTCCTCGTAACATCCGCGTTCCCAGAGGGTGGCACGGGCGGCCAGCTCTGTGGGCACGTGCGCACCGGCTGGGGGGTCAAGCAGCAGTACTGCGTGACCGGGCCTCTTCCAAAGCCGTCCAGCCCGGCAGCCCCGCGGCAGCGCCTTCGAGAGTGGCTGCCCAGATGCGGGCGTGGCGGGCGCGCAAGGCAACTGGGATGTGTGTCTGCGTGGTGCCCCTGAGGGCCCTGAAACGGTCAGCGAAGTCAACTCCCAGCACCACGTCCTCAGGATCTCTCCGAGGGTTGCCTTGCGAGGCTGGCTCTTGGGATGGCGGCTGCGCTGGGGCGAGGGTCCCACCTCGAGGGCCTGGAACGATATCGCCAACCTGCAGCGGTCGCAACGGAGTCGAATGCCTGCATCTGTTGCACGTCGTCATGCCGATTCGCCGTATGCCTCCGCATGCAGGATCCGAGCACACCGCTCTGTCAAGAGCACGGAGCACAGCCACCGCCCCGTCGTCGAGCGCCTCGCCCGCGTGCGTCGTGGTCAAAGGGCGCATGAGCCCTGGGCAAGCCTCGGAGGATCGCTCGTGGCACAGCGGGCACGTGATCACCCCGTTCAGGGAATGCCGCCCGCCACCGGAGGTGGCCCCGCTGGCGGCGGGGCTTCTGAGATGCCAGCGCGCAGCGCCCGGGCAGCAGCGGAAGCGTCCGACGTCGCTGAGAACCATCCTCCCCAACATCAGCTCTTCCTCCACTCGTGGCCTCCCGAGCTGCTTGCCGATCCGCTTCAGCCTGTGGATCACCAGCCCCACGGTGACACCTGCACCATGTCCTCGCTGCGCGGCAAGTCCCGCAGACGTCTGCCTCCATGTTGCCAGCCCCCGGAGAGGCAGGGGGAGGGGCCTGGGCAGCATGGGCTGGTCTGCCCTGAGACTCCGCGCTGCTGCTCCCAAGCTGCGGCGGTCCAGTTTCAGCGATAAGCCCCGCTGCCGCGTCCCCGGCTATCGCGGCTGGGGCCGGCGCAGGCGGCGGCGGGGGCGAAGGCACGACGCGCTGCGCCTCGTTCGGCGGCATCCCGGCGTCTTCATATATATATATGTATTATATATACATATATATATATATATATATATATGTATCATATATATATATCTTATATTAAATTATATATCCTGCTGGGAGACGCGAGGTCTGCTGAAAAACGTGGCGCCGCGGGGTCGGTCAGACTGCGGCGGAGATCTCCAGGGCGTGCTCTGGCAGAGCTGGGAGCGACAGGCTCCTGATCCGACCTGCGGGGATTTCGGCTCCGCTCCCGGTCTGGGAAAGACGGGGCCCAGGCGGCCGCGAGACCGAAGGCAAGGCGACCAGCAAGGGGGCATGGGGCGAGCACGCCAGCCGCGACCGCGCTCAGGGCGCGGCATGCGGAGAGGCGGGTGCGAACGTCCAGCCGAACGAGCGTTATCAGGAGGACCGCAAGGGTCGTGTGAGCTGCGCCGCCACCGCTCAGCAGGCGATGCATCGCTGCGACGGGAAGCGGCCGCAGGAAGACGAGCCCCCGAGATCGCAGGACCTCGCGCGAGCACAGCCAGGCGATCCTGATAGCGCAGGCGGCGAGGCGAACGATCACGTCGAACATATGGCCGAAGATGTTCGCCAGCTGGCGCAGCGTGTTCAGCAACAGTCCCGGAGCTCCCGCTGGGCCGGTCACGGAGAAACCTCCGCTGGTCGTGCAACCCGTCGGGGAGGCTGCACACGATCGGACGTGCCGGAGGTAGAACGATTCCGCCGCGGTGGTCCAGCATGGCTCAGCAAGTCGAGGAAGGTGCTCGGCGACCGCGAGCCGGAAGAGCAGCTGCAAGCGCCGCGCAGCGCGGGCGCCTGGGCCTGCGGCGCCGCAGCGAGCGCGAGCCGTAGAGGGAGCACAGGTCAGCCCCCCGTAGCCGTCGAGGCCGCACAGGTCGGCAACGATGACGTCGTCCAGGTGTCCTGCAGGGAACCTCCAGGGTGTGAACACATTTGCAGCTTGGCGCTGCCCCTCGTCGCCACGGCTGGGCGCAGCGCAGAAGACTGATCTGTCTTGACCCCGGGGGGGGCCCCTGTGAGCCGTGGCGGGGGGCGGCTGGAGTCAGATCCCTGGTGGCCGAAGGACAGAAGCAGGGGCTGGAGGGGCTCTCCTTGGAGGACCCCCAGAGGAGGGGGGCGGTGGAGGAGCAAACGGGAGGCGGGAAGCTGGGCGGAGTCGCATCTCGGCGAGAATCGTGAGAGTCTCCAACCCTTTGGACAGAGCCCATACTCCACGCAGGCGGCCGAGGTGGGCGCGGCGGGATCCCCAGCGAGGCGTCAGCACGACGCTGGCGCGGGGCCCGCAGCTCGGGGCGAGTTAAACAGGATGGAGCGAAAGGGACTCGCACAGCCATGATTCGCAGTGGCATCGTCCTGCGGGCGGCAAGGGAAGGGAATGCCCCCTCCCGAGACGGGACTAGTGGGGATGGGGCTCTGGTGGGAAAACGCGGGGTGGGCAGGAGGTCCTCACAGAGTCCCCCCAAGCCTCTTCCTGAAGGTGGGGTCCACGGGGTCCCGGTGCCGAGAGGGGCAACTGCCACCCTTTCGGCTCTCCCCCCCGGTGTCCAGGAAGCCCGTCCTGTGCGGGCCCGGCGCGCGCGGGGCGCCAAATGCAGGTGCTGGGCCAAGCCTCGACTCCAGTCGCGCAGCGCGAGGCAGCGGACGTCGCGACGCACGTCGAAGATGAGTCGTCGGGTCGTTCGGTCTGTCCACAGCGTCGTTCGGGGGTCGGGGTTGGCGGGTCGGCGGGCTCGGAGAGGGGGAGAGGACTGGAGGCGAGGAGAGGCCGCTCTGCACTGTGCGGCCGGCTCTGGCTGCCCCCCAAAACAGGGCGTGACCTCGACATTCAAGGAGGGGGTTGGAAGAAAGGAGAGAAAAGTGACGTAGCTACAAAAGGCATGCACGTCGGACAGGCCCCGATCACTGCCAGCCATCTCGCCCCAATGCTCGCCCCACGAATTGCGCACGATCCCATAGCCGCCGTTCTCCTCGTCCTTGCCCCAGCCGACGACCGATACAACATGGTCGATTGACTCGCTCGGCGTTGTAATCACGCCGTTTTCGTAGTTCAGCAGCGAGTTCGCGTCGATGCCGCAGGCAATAGGACCGCGGGTATAGATCTCCTTCATCATGGCATCTTTGCCGCTGATGGAGCCGTAGTCGGAACTGGTGACGTTCGGGTACGAGCTGAGGCCGGAGCAAGCGCCGCCCTCGTGGTCGAAGCTCCCGCAGGTGCGCGCAATGTTCTCGGGCTTGCACGTCCAGTCGGCGTGCTTGCAGAAGCCTTCCGTGGACTCCGAGGAGCACGCCATGTGGGGCTGGGCAGTCGCATAGCTCAGCCCACTGGCGCTGTCGGAGATCTTCTTCAGCCACTGGTACACTCCGTCGATCGATCCACCGTGGCAGCTGCGCACGCCGCCGCAGTTGAGGATGTGCTGCACAGACGGGTTGACGTCGATTCCCTCGGCGTTGCGGGCGATCTTGACACGGTCTGCGAGCACAGACACCGCCCCATGAGCCCAGCAGGAGCCGCAGTACTGGAGATGTGCTGCTTGAGGGTCATGGTGCAGAAGCTCTTGCCATCGTTGCTGCACCAGCTGGACTCCTCGGGGTACTCGGCATCGGACAGCAGCAGCTCGTGAGGGTCGGAGGCGTTGCCGCGCCACACGATGCCCATGCCCTCCTGCCTACCCCTAGGTCTACCCCCTAGGCCTACCCTTCGGCCTTCCTTCTAGGCCTTCCCTAGGCTTCCCCCTAGGCCTACCTGCACCTCGCGGGCGAGGAGCTCCGTCCTGCGCTGGCGGCCACCGCCGCAGGTGAAGACGCCGGGCGGCAGGCGCTTGGCGTCCGCCCTCTGCAGGCGCTCGGCACCTCCGCGGCCTCGCACCAGGCGCACGCGGAAGCCGCGCTGCAGCTCTTCTCGTCGGTGCACTTCCCGTTGCACGCACCGCCCGCCCGCGCGGAGGCGAGCAGGGCGAAGGCCGCGGCGGCCCTCATCATCATCATCAGAGTAGAGAAGAGAAGAGAAGAGAAGAGAAGAGAAGAGAAGAGAAGAGAAGAGAAGAGAAGAGAAGAGAAGAGTAGGGTAAATAGTATAGGGGCGTGCGCGAGAGTGAGGGCCGGCACGTGTGGCAGCTGTCCCTGCTCGGGCTCGCTGCTACCTGGGCAACCTGGAGGAGACACCCTCAAGACCTGGGAATGTTACAACAAGCACTTCGCTCTAGACATCCTCGCTGGAGACATCCTCAACAAATTCTACAAAACAAGCGTTTCGCCTGAGACAGCCGACTGGCGAAAATGTCGACATCCCCATGTTTTATCGATCGGAATTTCAAAAGCCAGCGTCTCGCTCGGGACATCCTCAAAATCTTAATTCGCTGGCCCTGCGCGACCTTGTTATTTATCGAGAACTCTGGGCCCGAGCCCTTTCTGGGGAAAAAACCAAAGAATCGAAGAGGCATGCAAGAGGCCTCTGACCCACAACCCAGGCAAAGTGGCGGGATGGACCGAAGGCCACTACATGAGTTCATACGATCCCAGCCAGTCCCCTTTCTCGCCCCCTCATCCTTGTCAAAGAATTCGAGAATGCAATCGCACATTCAACGAGTCGGTGTCGCAACAAACCATGCGGGTCACACGCACGCACATGACAAACCCATTGCGTAACCATTGGGGTTCAACGAGCTTATAAGACAGAACTATCAAAGCGTCTTGTTCTGTCCACGCAAGGTAGCCAGACCTCTGTTCGCGCGCACTCGCTGGATCATTAAACCTTTACTTGCTCTGAAATCCTGCAACAAGTGGGACAATGCGGGCCCCACGCGCGCGCATGCCGAAATCAATTCACCTCTGCCACGCGCCCACCAAGTCTGCCAAACAGTGCCATGCGGGTCACGTGCGCACGTCGCCGTGCGCGCGCATGCCACGGCCGTTGCAATACCATCGGCGCCCTCAGCATTCCAAGATGTGCGCTGGCATCCTCCTCCTGGGGTCGTCGTCGTTTCGTCAACTTCGTCGTCGTCGTCGTCGTCGTCGTCGTCGTCGTCGTCGTCGTCGTCGACGTCGTCCTCGTCGACGTCGCCGTCGCCGTCGCCGTCATCGTCGCAGTTCTCCGTCGTCGTCGTCGTCGTCGTCGTCGTCGTCGTCGTCGTCGTCGTCCACTCCGTCGTCATCGCCGGCGACCGCCGCGGGCCTCCACGGCCACGGTGTCGCCGGGGCCGACCTGCCCGATGGGCACCCGCAGCGAGTCGCCGGGGCTGCCCCCCGCCTGGGAGGGTGGAGGCGCGTCCTCCTCCTCCTCTTCTCGCCCTCCCCCCCCCTCCTCTTCTCGCCCTCCCCCCCTTCCTCTTCTCTCCCTCCCCCCCCTCCTCTTCTCGCCCTCCCCCCCCCACCCGCCCACTCCCCCCCCCCCCCCTCCCCCCTCTCCCCTCCCCCCCCCTCCCCCCCCCCTCCCCCCCCGACCTCGCCTCCCCTCCCCTCCTCGCACCTCCTCCCCTCCTCTCCTCATCCTCTCTCCTCCTCCTCCTCCTCCTCTCTCCTCCTCCTCCTCCTCCTCTCTCCTCCTCCCCTCCTCCTCCTCCCCTCTCCTCCTCCTCCTCCTCCTCCTCCTCCTCCTCCCTCCTCCTCCTCCTTTCCTCCCTCCTCCTCCTCCTCCTCCTCCTCCTCCTCTCCTCCTCCTCCTCCTCCTCCTCCCCCTCTCCTCCTCCTCCGCCTCCTCCTCCTCCTCATCTCCTTCCTCTACTCCTCTCTCTCCTCCTCCTCCTCCTTACCTCCTCCTCCTCCCTCCTCCTCCTCTTCCTCCTCTCCTTCTACTCCTCCTCCTCTCTCCCCTCCCTCTCCTCCTCCTCACTTCCTTATCCTCCTCCTCCTCCTCCTCCCTCTCTCTCCTCCTCCTCCTCCTCCTCCTCCTGCTCCTCCCTCCTCCTTCCAACTTTCACATATTCCCCCCCCCCCCTTATTCCCCTTACCTTTTACCAGGCCGCGATCCCTCGCAATTTACTCCGGATTCGCGCTCTCAAGACCACAATCCCTCGTAAATTACGCTGGGTTCGCGCTCACAGGGCCGCGATCCCTCGAGAATTACGCAGGATGCACGCTCCCAGGGTCACGATCCCTTGCAGGTGACACTGGGTGCACGCTCCCAGGGCTACGATCCCTTGTAAATTATACAGGTCTCGCGCTCCCAATCCCAAGACCCTTTGTGAATCATATTGGATTCGCGCTCCCGAGGCCAAGATCCTTTCACTTAAAAGGGATGCGCGCTCCCAGGGCCACGATCCCTCGTAGATTACGCGGGCTTCGCGCTTCCAGTGCCAAGATCCCTCGCGAATTACACTGGATTCGCGTTCCCAGGGCGAAAATCATTTGTAAATCGCGCGGGGTTAACGCTCCCAGGGCCACGATGCGTTATAAATTACGCTTCGTCCGCGTTCCCAGGGCTACGATCCATCACAATTTACTCCGCGGCCGCACTCCCAAGGCCACGATCCCTCGTAAATTACGCTGCGTTTGCAGTCCCAACGCCCTGCCCTGGGGCATCCTTGGGCGCCCAGGCACTTGGAAGACTCTAAAACAAACGTTTCGCTCGAGACATCCTCAACAAACTCTGCAAAACAAGCGTTTCGCTGGAGACATCCGCAACAAACGAAAAATCTAAATTCATTAAATTACCCTGGCGACGTACCCAACCCCTGCGCAAAAGCGGGGCGCAAATAGTTTAGGATACTTTATAAGGGGGCGATGACGGAGCGAGGGTTACATCTGTCTGCAGACGGAATTCGGGAGACTCGCAGGACACTGGCTACAGGAAAAGGGCTTGATAAAGCTGATGAGTTACAATTCCTGAGCACTCCTAGCCACTTCGAAAACGGGGATCACAGCAGGCCTCGAAAGTGGCGACAGTTTCCAAGATCGCAGCCCCGCAGGGATGGCGAGGATCAATATGATTCCGCGCACGTGGCGTCACTGTGCTGGGCCCCCGCAGGGCCTTCGAAAAGTGGGTCGACAGTTACACAGATCGCAGCCCCCCAGGGCTGGGGAGGGTCTCACTTAGAATCTTGCCCGTGGGCGTCACTGCGCTTGGGCCCCCAGAATGCCTCGAATGTGGCGACGTTTCACGATCGCAGGCTGCAGGATGCATGAGGTCTCGTTTGAATATGCCCGTGGCGTAAGTGTGCAGAGCCCCCAGCAGGCCTCGAAAGTGGCGACAGTTTCACAGATCGCAGCCCCCCCAGAGATGGCGAGGTCTAATTTGAATCCGCGCGTGGCCCTCACTGTGCTGGGCCCCCCATCAGGCCTCGAAAATGGCGACAGTTTCACAGATCGCAGCCCCCCAGGGATGGCGAGGTCTCATTTGAATCTGCACGTGGCGTCACTGTGCTGGGCCCCCCAGCAGGCCTCTCCAGTGGCGACAGTTTCACAGATCGCACCCCCCCAGGGATGGCGAGGTCTCATTAGAATCTGCCCGTGGCGCTCACTGTGCTGGGCCCCCCAGCAGGCCTCCAAACTGGCGACAGTTTCACAGATCGCAGCCCCCCAGGGATGGCGAGGTCTCATGTGAATCTGCCCGTGGCGTCACTGTGCTGGGCCCCCCAGCAGGCCTCGAAAATGGCGACAGTTTCACAGATCGCAGCCCCCCCCAGGGATGGCGAGGTCTCATTTGAATCTGCCCGTGGCGCTCACTGTGCTGGGCCCCCAGCAGGCCTCGAAAATGGCAACAGTTTCACAGATCGCAGCCCCCCCAGGGATGGCGAGGTCTAATTTGAATCTGCGCGTCGCCCTCACTGCGCTGGGCCCCCCAGCAGGCCTCGAAAATGGCGACAGTTTCACAGATCGCACCCCCCCAGGGATGGCGAGGTCTCATTTGAATCTGCGCGTCGCCCTCACTGCGCCGGGCCCCCCAGCAGGCCTCGAAAATGGCATCAGTTTCACAGATCGCAGCCCCCCAGGGATGGCGAGGTCTCATTTGAATCTGCGCGTCGCCCTCACTGTGCCGAGCCCCCCAGCAGGCCTCGAAAATGGCAACAGTTTCACAGATCGCAGCCTCCCCAGGGATGGCGAGGTCTAATTTGAATCTGCGCGTCGCCCTCGCTGTGCTGGGCCTCCCAGCAGGCCTCGAAAATGGCGACAGTTTCACAGATCGCAGCCCCCCAGGGATGGCGAGGTCTAATTTGAATCTGCGCGTCGCCCTCACTGTGCTGGGCCCCCCAGCAGGCCTCGAAAATGGCGACAGTTTCACAGATCGCAGCCCCCCAGGGATGGCGAGGTCTCATTTGAATCTGCGCGTCGCCCTCACTGTGCTGAGCCCCCCAGCAGGCCTCTAAAATGGCAACAGTTTCACAGATCGCAGCCCCCCCAGGGATGGCGAGGTCTAATTTGAATCTGCGCGTCGCCCTCACTGCGCTGGGCCTCCCAGCAGGCCTCGAAAATGGCGACAGTTGCACAGATCGCAGCCCCCCGCAGGCAAGACAGGAAGAGGCAGGGAGGGAGGAGGAGGAGGAGGAGGAGGAGGAGGAGGAGGAGGAGGAGGAGGAGGAGGAGGAAGGAAGGAGTGGAGACCACACTGCTCTTTTCAAAACGAATACCCAACCATCAATCCCAACCCTCCTTGAAGGAGGGTTGGGATTGATGAATCGAGCGAAAGTTCTAACCTGACCGCACAAGAAAGGGAAGCGCCGTTTTTGCTCATAGCAGTGTTTGTCGTCAAAGCTCTGGACGCCAGCGTTCGTACTGGGAGCTCTGGCGTTCGAAGCTGCCCACGTCATCGTTCGTAATGGAGCCTTGGGATGTCGTGGTCGGTCTGTCGTAGGCCTCTTACAAGCAATTCCGAAGCCTCTTGGGGGCCGTTTTTGGGGGCCGTCTTGGGGGCCTCTTGGGGGCCTTTTTGGGGCCTCTTGGGGGCCTCTTGGAGCGTCTTGGGGGGCTCTCGGGGGCCTCCTGGACCCTCCAGGGGGGCACTTGGGGCCGAGGACCCGAAAAATCCGTTCGTGTACCTCGTCTGGGCCCCCTCTAGGAGCCATATTGACGGCCTCTTGGGCCGCCGCGAAGCCTCTTGGGGCCGTCTTGGGGCCGCCTTGGGGCCTTCTGGTGCCTTCTTGGGGCCGTCGTGGGGGCCTCTTGGGCCGTCTTGGGGCGATCTTGGGGGCCTCGTGGGCCGTCTTGGGGCGATCTTGGGGGCCTCTTGGGCCGTCTTGGAGCGTCGGGAAACGGAAAAGGCGAGAACCCCAAAAACCTTCAAAAACTGTTCAAACACCATAAAAAATTAAGCCCCTGAACCAACGGTGCACGCCGGAGGCGCTTCGACTTGGAGCCATCTTCGCTTCTCTTGGAGCGCTCTTGGGCTGTCTTGGGGCATCTTGGGCGCCTCTGGGGCCGTCTTGGAAACCTCTTGGAGCGCTCCGGGGCCGTCGTGGAGGTCTCTGGAGCCGTCCTGGGCCGAAAAAGCCGCCAACTTGGTCCCTGGAGGGTGTGTCTTCGGAGCCTTGGTGTGAAGCGCTTTTTACGTTGCCGCTCGCTCTGGGAGCCCTGGTGTCGAGAATTGTTCACGTCACCGTTCGCTCGTCGGAGCCTTGATGTCGCGAGCTTGTCACGTCACCGGTCGCTCTTGGGAGCCTTGGTGTGGAGAGCTTTTTGCGTTACCGATCGCTCTATCATGTGGCGTCTATGGGCCTTCTTGGAGGTCCTATTGGGGCCCTGTTGGGCCGTGTTGAAGACTCTTGGACGCCTTTGGCCGTCTTGGGGCTCTCTTGGCGGCCTCTCGGGGCCCTCTTGGGTGGCTCTTGGGGCTCTCCTGGGGCTCTCTTGGGGCTGTCTTGGGGTCCTCTCGGGCCGTTTCGGTGCCCTTTTGGGCCGTGTCGGGGCCTTTGAGGGCTCTTTGAGGCCGTTTTGAAGGCCTCCAGGAGCGACTCGAAGATAATGCCGGTTCGGAATTCTCTCCGGAGCCGATTTTTCGAGGATGTCTCGAGCGAAACGGCAATTTTTCCGCAATTTTCCGGAACCTGACCGGAAGAACGGGAAGCGCCGTTTTTTATCCACCACGTGCGTCAGAGACCGTATTGGCGAGAACGTCAGAGAAACCCATAAACGCAACAGAACAGACTAAATGATGGCCTGCCGCGTTCCGACGGCCCAAGACGGCCCGAGAGGCCCCCAAGATCGCTTTAAGATCGCCCAAGAGGCCTTCAAGATGGCCCCGAAACGGCCCAAGAAGTCCCCAAGACGGTCCCAAGAGGGCCCTAACACGGCGCAAGAGGCCTCCAAGACGCCCAAGATGTCTTCCAAGACGGCCAAGATGGCCTCCAAGACGGCTAAGATGGCTCCAAGAGGGCCCCAAGACGGCCCAAGAGGCCTCGAAGACGGTCTGCCGTGCTCCTGTGGTCTGCCGTGCTCCTTTGGGGTCTGCCGTGCTCCTGTGGAGTTTGCCGTGCGAACGTGTTGTCTGCCGTGCTCCTGTGTGGTCTGGCGTGCTCCTGTATGGTCTGCCGTGCTCTTGTGTGGTTTGCCGTGCTCCTGTGTGGTCTGCCGTGCTCCCGTGGGGTCTGCCGTGTCCTGTGTGGTCTGCCGTGCTCCTGTGTGGTCTGCCGTTCTCCTGTGTGGTCTGCCGTGCTCCTTCTTGGTCTGCCGTGCTCATGTGCGGTCTGCCGTGCTCCTGTGCGGTCTGCCGTGCGAACGTGTGGACTGCCGTGCTCATTTGGGGTCTGCCTTGCTCCTTTGTGGTTTTCCGCGCTCCTGTGTGGTCTGCCGTGCTCCTGTGTGGTCAGCAGACCCAGGGCTGAGGGAAGGCTGGAGCAGTGCTCTGGTGGTCCATCACCCGCCCAGCTCCGTCCCCTCCCACTCTGGACCGATCTTGCGGGAAGCTGGCTTGTGGCAGCGCATCGCGCGTCCCTAGCGTTCGTGTGCTTGCTTTTACCTCCTTTAATGTCTGCTCCACCTCTCCTTGAGACGCAGAAGCCTCCGAGCGCCGGGAGCAGAAATGATGCACTTTCGAAAAATCTGTTTGGATGAGTTTTGTTAGCGCGGCCTCGGAATTCAATTTTTCCGGCGACGGCCAGAACCGACGCCAGCGCTGGATCCGGCTCGGCCGCCAGCCCAGGTGCCGGCCCGGGCGTTCAGTTCGAGCGCCGGCCTGGGTGCCGGAATCGGCCCGGAAGGGGTTCCAGGGCGCCGGGAGCAGAAAATCAATATTTTCGAAAGAAAAATATGTCTTGGAGTGGCCTTTTTTCCGCACCGCCTCGGATTTCAATTTTCCGGCGCCGGCCGGCGCCGGAACCGGCCCGGGCGCTGGCCCGGGTGCTGGCCCAGGCGTTCGGCTCGAGCGACGGCCCGGGTGCCGGAAGCGGCCCGGAAGGGGTTCCCGGGCGCCGGGAGCAGAAAATCAATATTTTCGAAAGAAAAATATGTTTTGGAGTGGCTTTTTTTCGGCACAGCCTCGGAATTCAATTTTCCGGCGCCGGCCGGCGCCGGAACCGGCCCGGGCGCTGGCCTGGGTGCTGGCCCGGGCGTTTGGCTCGAGCGCCGGCCCGGGTGCCAGAAGCGGCCCGGAAGGGGTTCCCGGGCGCCGGGAGCAGAAAATCAATATTTTCGAAAGAAAAATATGTCTTGGAGTGGCCTTTTTTCGGCACCGCCTCGGAATTCAATTTTCCTGCGCCGGCCGGCGCCGGAACCGGCCCGGGCGCTGGCCCGGGTGCTGGCCCGGGCGTTTGGCTCGAGCGCCGGCCCGGGTGCCAGAAGCGGCCCTGACCGGCCGGACCAGCCGGGAGGAGAAAAATCAATATTTTCAAAAGAAAAATATGTCTTGGAGTGGCATTCTTTCGGCACCGCCTCGGAATTCAATTTTCCGGCGCCGGCCGTGCTCCTGCGCGGTCTGCCGTGCTCCTGTGGCGTCTGCCGTGCTCCTGTGTGGTCTGCCGTGCTCCTGTGGTCTGCCGTGCTCATTTGGGGTTTCCCGCGAGCTTGTGGGGTCTGCCGTGCTCCTGTGGGGGAAACGCCAGCGGCGTTCGGGGTACAACAAAAGGCGCGTTTATTTTGTACCTGCGCGCGGTCTGCCGTGCTCCTGTGGGGATTGCCGTGCTCCTGTGTGGTCTGCCGTGCTCCTGTGTGGTTTGCCGTGCTCCTGTGGTCTTCCGTGCTCCTTTGTGGTTTGCCGTGCTCCTGTGGGGTCTGCCGTGCTCCTGTGGGGTCTGCCGTGCTCCTGTTAAAAAAAAAAAGGAATAAATAAAAAAAAAAAATAGAAAAAAAAAAAAAAAGAAAAAAAATAGAAAAAAGAAAGAAAAAAGAAAAAAAAAAAAAAAAATTGAGAGGAATACGCAAAAGAAAAGGTCGTCTGCGCCAGCCTTGTGTGGTCTGCAGTGCTTCTGTGGTCTGCCGTGCTCATTTGGGATCTGCCGTGCTCGTGTGGTGTCTGCCGTGCTCCTGCGGGATCTGCTGTGCTCCTTGTGTAGTCTCTTTGGTCTGCCGTGCTCCTTTGTGGTCTGCCGTGCTCTTGTGGGGTCTGCCGTGCTCCTGTGTGGTCTGCCGTGCTCCTTTTTTTCCGCCTGCCGTGCTCCTGCTCATTTTCTGAGGACGTCCCGAGCGAAAACGTCATTTTTAACATAAGAGGTTGTAACACACCTCTGTCGGCATCTCATTTTTTCGAGGATGTCTCGAGCGAAACGCTTATTTTTCATGCATAACAAAAATTTTTGATATTTTTCAACATCCCGATTTTTTGAAGATGTCTCGAGCGAAACCGTCATTTTTAACATAAGACGTCTTAAACGATAGCCTCCAACACCTCGATTTTTCGAGGATGTCTCAAGCGAAATGGCCATTTTGGGGAACCTGACCGGACAAGAACGGGAAGCGCCGTTTTTTATCCACCACGTGCGTCAGAGACCGTATTGGCGAGAACGTCAGAGAAACCCATAAACGCAACAGAACAGACTAAATGGTGGCCTGCCGCGCTGGTCTGTCGGGGTAGTCTGCTGCCCTGGCCACATCATGGTGTCGACACCGTGCTTTTCTCTCGGCCACGCGGGCCCCCACCCGTTGTCGCCCAGCCTACTTTTTCTGTTCCAGCCTGTCTTGTCTTTTGTTTGTCCGTCGTCGTCGTCGCGTGCCTTTCCTTTGTCGTGGTCGTCGTTTTCATTATAGTCGTCCGCTGTTGCCGTTCTCGCTGTCGCCGTCGTTATCATTTTATGATTGCGGTCGTTTTTCTGATTGTTTTTTTGTTGTTGGATTCCGTGTTCGGTTGGTTTTTGTGTTATTTTTGTGGTCGTTTTCTGTCATCGTTTTTTGTCGTAATTTTCGAGATCGTTATTGACGAAGACGACGACGACGACGATGACGACGACGACGATCTGCCGTGTTTCTGTGGCGTCTGCGGTGCTCGTGTGGTCTGCCGTGCTCCTTCTTGGTTTGCCGTGCTCCTGTGTGGTCTGCCGTGCTCCTGTGCGGTCTTCCCGTGCTCCTGTGGTCTGCCGTGCTCCTTTGGGGTCTGCCGTGCTCCTGTGGAGTTTGCCGTGCGAACGTGTGGTCTGCCGTGCTCCTGTGTGGTCTGGCGTGCTCCTGTATGGTCTGCCGTGCTCTTGTGTGGTTTGCCGTGCTCCTGTGTGGTCTGCCGTGCTCCCGTGGGGTCTGCCGTGTCCTGTGTGGTCTGCCGTGTTCCTGTGTGGTCTGCCGTGTTCCTGTGTGGTCTGCCGTGCTCCTTCTTGGTCTGCCGTGCTCAAATGTGCGGTCTGCCGTGGCTCCTGTGCGGTCTGCCGTGCAACGTGTGGACTGCCGTGCTCAATTTGGGGTCCTGCCTTGCTCTCCTTTGTGTTTGCCGCGCTCCTGTTGGTCTGCCGTGTTCCTGTGTGGTCATCAGACCCTGGGCTAGGGAAAGTTGGAAGCGGTGCTCTTGTTGGTCCTTCACACCCACCGCGACCAAGTGACCAGCTCACGGCCTCCACCTTTGGTCTCCGTCCCCTCCCACTCTGGACCGATCTTGCGGGAAACTGGCTTGTGGCAGCGCATCGCGCGTCGGCCGCCAGCCCAGGTGCCGGCCCGGGCGTTCGGTTCGAGCGCCGGCCTGGGTGCCGGAATCGGCCCGGAAAGGGTTCCAGGGCGCCGGGAGCAGAAAATCAATATTTTCGAAAGAAAAATATGTCTTGGAGTGGCCTTTTTTCCGCACCGCCTCGGAATTCAATTTTCCGGCGCCGGCCGGCGCCGGAACCGGCCCGGGCGCTGGCCCGGGTGCTGGCCCAGGCGTTCGGCTCGAGCGCCGGCCCGGGTGCCGAAAGCGGCCCGGAAGGGGTTCCCGGGCGCCGGGAGCAGAAAATCAATATTTTCGAAAGAAAAATATGTCTTGGAGTGGCCTTTTTTCGGCACCGCCTCGGAATTCAATTTTCCGGCGCCGGCCGGCGCCGGAACCTGCCCGGGCGCTGGCCCGGGTGGTGGCCCGGGCGTTTGGCTCGAGCGCCGGCCCGGGTGCCAGAAGCGGCCCGGAAGGGGTTCCCGGGCGCCGGGAGCAGAAAATCAATATTTTCGAAAGAAAAAAATGTCTTGGAGTGGCCTTTTTTCGGCACCGCCTCGGAATTCAATTTTCCGGCGCCGGCCGTCGCCGGAACCGGCCCAGGCTGCCGTGCTCCTGTGTGGTCAGCCGTGCTCCTGAGGCGTCTACGGTGCTCTTTTGGGGTCTGCCGTACTCATTTGGGGTCTGCCGTGCTCCTGTGGTCGGCCGTGCTCATTTGTGGTCTGCCGCGCGCCTGTGAGATCTGCCGTGCTCCTGTTGGGGAAACGCCAGCGGCGTTCGGGGTACAACAAAAAGGCGCGTTTACGTTGTACCCGCGCGCGGTCTGCCGTGCTCCTGTGGGTTCCGCCGTGTTCCTGTGGCGTCTGCCGTGCTCCTGTGGCGTCTGCCGGGCTCCTGTGTGGTCTGCCGTGCTCCTTTGTGGTCTGCCGTGCTCCTGTGGACTCTGCCGTGCTCCTGTGTGGTCTGCCGTGCTCTTGTGGTCTGCCGTGCTCATTTGGATTTGCCGTGTTCATGTGGGGTCTGCCGTACTCCTGTGTGGTCTGCCGTGCTCCGGTGGTCTGCCGTGTTCCTTTGGGGTCTGCCTTGCTACTGTGGGGTCTGCTGTGCTCCTGTGTGGT
>CAUYUJ010014853.1:207033-229533 GCA_963575745.1 Prorocentrum cordatum | reverse complement strand
TGAGGGCCTTGCAGGGCGAGTGGACTTCACCAGCAGCCGCCCCAAGTTCAACGCTCTGGGTAGGACCGTCAATCTGGACGAGACCGAGTCAGGGAACTAAGTCATGGACATCCTTGTTCACGAGAAGGCTGCCTACCACATCGACCAGCTCAGGACCGCGACCGATCAGCTGCCGCTGCGGGGCGAGACTCTGGGGGTCGAGGAGCAGCCGCGGGCCGACGACGAGCCCTTGCCCGTGGCACAGCTGAACCAGACCGAGGAGGTGCCCCAGCAGGCCTCGGAGGGCTTCGCGGGCATCGACCTGGCAGAGGCGAAGGCGGCCATGCTCCCGGGGATTCAGTCAGTCTGCAAACGCCACTACAGGCGCGTCCTCCGAGACCGCATTCAGGAGATCCTTGGGCCCCCCGCCGAGCAGACCGCATGGCGCGCTGCTGGGCTTGACTCTTTGCCCAGGGTCGTGAAACATGCTGGGGGGGGGGGGCCAGCCGGGGCTCGGGAACGCGCTGCGATGTGTTGACAGAACGCGACAACCGACAGCTCCAGCATCAGGTCTCCAACGAGCTGAAACGATCCCAACCTCGCGTGCTGACTGCCTGTTCTCCCGGCACATTGCGCGGTGTGTTTGCGACGGTGACTGCGCGTGACATCGGCGCGGCCGAGCACATGCGCAACGCGCGACTTGCGAGCGCACGCATGCGG
This sequence comes from Prorocentrum cordatum, assembly GCA_963575745.1. Classification (NCBI taxonomy): domain Eukaryota; class Dinophyceae; order Prorocentrales; family Prorocentraceae; genus Prorocentrum; species Prorocentrum cordatum. Next base: position 228,834 of record CAUYUJ010014853.1, on the reverse strand, counting down.
TGTCGCATGCAGGAAGTGACGCGCAGCTCGACCGTGGCGACGACGCCGTATTCAAATCCCCCAATCCTGCGATCGCTGGAATGACGCCTGAGATGAAACGGATCATGAAACGCATGATCGAGGTATTCACAGATATGTGCGCACATGGCTTACGAGAGCCAGGTGGAGTGCGACTGATGCAGAAACGCACGCGCGCTGGCATTCTCGCCGCGACTCGCTCAGCGCGCCGGTAAGCTGCGCCCCGGTAGCCACGAACGTGCGACGATTGAAAGGAGGATCCACTGGTGTTTCTCGGGCTAAGTCGGCTGGCGTCTACGCCGAGGCTTTCTGCGAAACGTTCCTACGCCGCACCCGCGACCTCGCGTAGACTCGAGCTTTCGCGAGTCCTCTGGGCAATGTCAGTTGCAGCTTCTGGGCGCTTAGCTGCTGCGGTGCTGCCTGGCCGCTGGTCTGCGGAAGACGGCGGGCCCGGTCTGGCAGGCGGCGCGGCCGGCAAGGGCGCGCCCGCGTCCCTCCGAGCGCCCCCGCCGATAGCGAACCTGCAGAAAATTTTCAACGCCCAGCAGAAGCCCCATGCAAATGTGGGTCACGCGGCCCCTCGGGAGATGGTGATAATATTGAAACACGGCGGTGGGCACGGCGAAGCGATCCGTCGGGCGCGAAGTTTTCCATGCGACATCTGCGGCGAACACACGATGCCCGAACCATCGGGGGCTGCTTTGGGCCATCAAATTCTGGAATTTACCAGCAGCTAGGACTGGGCGGCGCGTCATTCCTGGCTGGAAGGGTCCTGGGCGCACGGCGCCTGCTATTGAGATGGTGAACAATGCTCCTTCTTCTCGGTTGTTGGCGCCGCTGCTGCGGGTGGGGGCTTCAGAAATTATCCGAGATAGCTATCGCCAAGCCAAAACTGGAGGCGGCGGGCCTGGCCGGCTGAATGCATCGCAACGAGCGCAGGGAAGGCCAACATCGGAGCATCTCCGACCGACCATTTAGACATGGAGGAGACGGTGGGTGCACCAGTAGCAGGGGAGGGGCAGCGGCAGAACGGAAAGACGGAGCCACACTTGTGATGGTGGGATCGGATTTTCAGGCGGCTGTCGGAGACAGTCTAGCCGGAGGGTCATCAGGTCTGGAGTGAATGTGTCGATGGCACGATTGACGCCAAGGAGCGAATGTTGCGCACAGACGACTACTCACCATGGCAACGCGCGCTAGGTCCGGAGCCGCGTCTGTGAGGGTGTTCTTTTTTGCATGATTCGGTAGATGCAATCAGTGCATCGGACCTTCTGCGCGAGCGCGAGATGCGTCGGCGGGCCATGCAGGCGCTCTTGCAGGCCCGAGACGACCGGGATTTGCACCGCGCCGCTGCTGCCCATGACCGGGCTGCGCATCCGTTTCAGCCCCGGCACGAGGTGGCGCACTGGAGGAAGGCTAAGAAGGCGCATGCTAGGCGGCACGGACGGGGGGATTCTGATCGGACAACAGGGTCGAAATAATTGATTGGTCGCCGGGGCCATCCTGCTCAAGCGGACCCGTGTGCGGCAAGCGTTGCAGGGCGGGCGCCAGCGTTTGAGCTTTGTCGGCGGGCATTCACCTGACGTGGATCCGACGCAGCAAGCGTTTCGACTTGCCCCCGGTGCTCAACCTCAGGCTTCCGGCAGAAACCTGGCGACCAGCAAGAGCCCATAGCTCCAGAAGCAGGATCTCTCTGGGTGCCCAGACCACCAGTGCCCCCGGAATCATGGGGTGCCAGAGTCATCGACTCCAGCTCCGACTCCAGCTCCGACCCCAGCGCGCCCTCTCCGACGACATTCGACGAAGCGACCGACCGGCGAGGCATTTCATCCAGCCCAGCAGACCACCAGTGGAGCCCCCAGCGCAGTCTGCATCGCAGAGGACCCCGAGTTACCTACGACGACCGACAGCAGCATAATCCCCCCCCCCCAGCAACCTTAGGGGCCGACGCGGCGATCGATGCGACGCCTATCTTGAAGAAGCTAACCGGGGAGCCATCGTCAGTTACTGAACGCGCTGCTCTTGCTGCTCAGGCTAAGCCCGCCGACGTGGCCACTCCTGCAGCCGAGGCAATGGAGCGCGTTGAGCGAATGGAATCTACTCGCGCCTCCACGCGGAGAATGCCCGTTACCGCCTTGCTGGCAGGAGCGGTTCCCAGGCGTGGCCAGAACGAGCTCAATTCGAAGCGCGTCTTCCCTGGGCAAGTTCGGAAGGCCGCGGAAGCGAAGGCCCTGGATATCGAGAACCTGATCTTGAAGGGATGTCTGGGGTGGTCAAGAGACCTGAGGAGAAGGAGGTCCCCGAGAAATGGAGTCACATGTTTATCGAAAAAGGCGAGGATGGTTTGCGACTCGCGTCAAGGCCAGGTGGCGTCGACGGGGGCGCCTTGACCCGATCTCCCCGAGCTCGTCCAGGATGGCGAGCTCCGGAGCCCGACTGTCGCACCCCTCGGTCGTGCGCTGCGTCTGGAGATGGTGGCCAGCCATTGGTGGGGCCTGCAGTTCCGCGACGTGAATTGTGCTTGTCCGGGGGCCAAGAACACCATGCGTCGCGAGCCCATGTTTACGACGTCGCCAACAGGAACGTCCAGAAATGCAAAGGGGGAGGTAATGGTGGTCACAGGGGAGATGCACGGTAAAAAATGACGCCCCCTTACGAACGTTCCCAATGGTTCGACGGTTACTTTCGACAGCTTATATCCTGTCCTAGTCATCAGACCCTTTCCCGTGTTCCCCCCGAGGCCAAGGGGCCCTGACCGGAACGCTCGCCTGCCTCGTGGACGACAGTGCCGCTCGCCGCCCACCAAACCACTCCAACCCAGTCCGAAGGCCCCGATTTGCCGCCCATTTCCAGAGAGGGAGGGTCGGGGAACATGGGAAAAACACATGAAGCCCGCCCCCGACCCGAAATTGGGGTCTTCGGGTTGGTATGGGGTGGTCTGGCAGGTAGTCAGTTACTGGCGACTGTGGCGCGCTGCGCCGCGATGCGATTCGGCGACTGAAGGAACATTTCCCGCTCTGGAAATGGAAACAACATCGGGGAGAGTTCTGCGGAACGAGTTACGCTCAAGGTCCAGCGACCAAAATCATCCAAGGGAATCAGTCGAAGTTCGCGGAGAGAGTGCGACCCGCTTGTTTCGCTCGACATCGCCCACGAAACTTATCATCGCCGGCGACCGATACGGGAATTGCCTAGGGCGTTCGTGTTTCTGAGATGGCGATTGGCTGCGCAAAGAGCCGCGACCTGACCGATCCTGCCAGGCATAATTTGCACGGGATGTTTTCCGGGGCCCGCTGTGGGCGAGCTGGCACAGACTGCGGTCATGATTCGCCGCGCCGAACAGCACGCAGATCTCGCGATCTCCTGCCTGGCCATTCCGCCTGACGAGCTGGCGATGATCGCCCGCCCCGATGCGGCCTGGGGAGAAAGAAGCACTGCGCTCAGACGGGATATGTGTTGGCATCTTCTTCTACGACAATGCGCGGTGGTCAGGCGGCCCTCCGGGCACTTCTTCCATTTGGCCCTGCCAGCTTCGGCGTGTTGCGCAGACGCGGAGTGCGTGTCACTCATGCTGCATGAGGCCCTCGACGTACCAGTCGATTCTAGAAAATCTCGACGCCTGCGCGAGCACCCGGGGGCCCATCGTGGTCACCGACTGCAGGTCTCTCTGTGAGACGGCCAAGGCTAACGCGTCTCCAGCGTTCCTAGAAGACGAACGCTCTGCGATCGACGTGGTGGCGAGCGAAGATTCGATCAAACGTTGCCAGGCCAGTTCAAGGTGGCGCCCTACTTGTCGACAGTTGACGGACGTTTGGAGGAAAGACACAGGCGGGCCCAGAAGCCTTCTTGCGGGCTCGCATGCGGGCCAACAGCCACCAGCTAGCCGACGAAGAGCACGCTAGATTTAAAGGCCAACGAACGGGAAAACAGGAGATTACGCGGTGCTCGACGACGCCCTCCAGGACCGCATCGATCCAAGGGCGTGCTCCCAGATCCATAAACGAATGGGACGACTGCGGGAGGCATTCTCTATAACCCCGCGGAGCGTTATCCCGAGAAGGGAAGATCGCCTCGACATGAACCGCTGTTTCCGAGGAGCGCGCGCTAAATATGGCGGCCCGCTTGCAGGCGTTCCATCCCGAGCGAGGGCCCTTCGGCACCCAGCCTTCAGAGAACATCGCTGTTTTGGCTCATGCAGCTTATCGCGCCATGCGCGCGCAAAGGTGCACGCGCGCTCGCTGATCAGCGCAGACTCGCGCCAGCTGTGACGCCACGAAGGGCGAGAAAGTCTGTGGCGCATCGCAAACGGGAGGCGCCTTGAACTCTACGGTCTGGCGGTGGATCTGCTGCCTCCGACCTCTCAGGCTGCGCCCTGAAGATCGCTCGGTCGGCCTGGGCCGTCAGGAGAGGAAGGTTCGGCACCGCGCCACTCTCGCGCGACGTCTCCAGCTTTCCCGCTTCAGCAGTTCGTCGCCTATCTGTTGGTTCATGATGAGAAGTGCTATCCCAAAAGTCAATGTTGCTTGCGGCTGTGTCAAGGCCTCCGTGCTTTCGAGCCGCGACTACATCCCTCTCTCGAGGAAGGTTGTTGAAGCCCTGCCCTGCTTCTGGATCGCGCCCTCTGTCTGCGAGACGGCTCCGTGTATCAGCAGGCGGAACGCTGGGTCGCGAAAGGCCATTGCAATGCCACCTTCTTCATGCTTTTTCGGAAGACCATCTCCAGCCGACAGTGGAGCACCAAGTCGCACTTCTGCTCGATCGACCATTCGCTGTATTGTTCGTATGCTGCGCAGAGCTCCTTCAGCAGCGACGCGGGCAAGTTGAACCCTGGTATCTGGCCGCCAGGATTCCCCCCCGCGTAGTTTTTGAGAGCGCCTCCGAGTGCCCAGATGTGAGGCCGTCCGTACTCGTGCCCCCCTTCCACGTGCTCGGCGTAGTTCGCCGTCTGCCCCTGCGTCGCGAGCACGACGGGGCTGCTCTCTGGCATCAACCAAACGTCGTAGGCCGCTGTCTGTTCGCACGTGCTGTGCGCTCCTGAGCGACTGGTGCGCGAGGAGGCCAAGCATCGTCTTCTCGCCCTTCTTGAGAGATTTCACGTCGCGAAGGCCCTGCTCCTTCTCGGCCTGGCCGTCCACGGGGCGGCGCTGTCGGACGTCGCGTTGGTGGCCAACCGACGCTCCGTCCTTGGAGCCGAGGATGCCTGGCATCAATCCGTATTGGGTGTCGCTGACGTGCGCCTTGCGACAGCAAAAACCGAGGTACTCATAATGGAAGGGGAACAGCGCGGATGTGATGGAAAAGCTCTGCCACAGCTTCACATATGGAGGGCAGGTCGTTTCCAAAATGTGGTTCTCGCCTTATCGCCGCGCACATTCGTTTAAACGGATTGCAAAACCTGCACGGATTGCGTGCGAATCGTTTTCAAAATGTAGTTCTCGCCTCAGCGCCGCCTACATTCTTTTTGACACGTGTGCAAACACTTCACGGATTTAGGGCGGCTCCTTTTCAATATTTGGTTTTCGCTTTAGCGCCGCGCACAGTCGCAAGAGATGCACGGATCGCGGGAGGCTCCTTTTCACAATGCGGTTCTCTCCACAGTGCCACGCATACTCGTTTCAAACATTTGCTGAAGTTTCACGGTTTTACATGATCAGCGTACCAGGAATGGCGTTTTGGACGAATTCAGGATTAAGCGGGCGCAACGGTTACGTTGATTCGCGGTGTTGAAGTCCCAAGAAAGTTCTGGCACGATTCAGGATCGTCAAGACGCAACAGTCAGGTTGATCCGTGGCGTTGACATCCCGGGAATCTGACATCAGGGTCTTCAACGGTTGACTTCCATGGAGACAGTTCCCTCAATGGAAATGAACCGTTGTATGGGGCCCGTGAAGAGGGAGCTTGGAGGGGGGATATTTAAACATCGTTCATGCGTTTTGGGTTTACACTGGTCTTTCGATCCTCTTCCTTCTCCGGTCCTTCGCCTTCTCCTCCTCCTGGGCCCCCTCCTCCTCCTCATCTTCGTATTCCGGTGATCCCCCTTCCGATCCTCTTCATCTTCCTCCCCCTCCTTCTCCTCCTCCGCCTCCTCCTCCTCCTCCCTATCTTCCCCCTCCTCCTCCTCCTCCTCCTCCTCCTCCTCCTCCTCCTCCTCCTCCTCCTCCTCCTCCTCCCTCTCTTCCTCATCCTTTTCCTCCTTCCCCTGCCCCCTTCGGCCCCTGCCGCCGCCGACGTGCCCCCCCCCCGCAGGAGAGCGGCGGGGCGTCGGTGGCCTCCAAGGAGGCCGCCGCACCGCTGCTGCGGCGCCCGGGGGCCCGGCGCGCCTGGCTGCCCTGCGCGGGGCGCGCGCCGAGGGAGGACCGGACGGGACTATATTCCGAGTTCCTCAACAGTTTGACCAGGGGAGGACGAGGGGAAGGAGGAGGAGGAGGAGGAGAAAGAAAAAAAAGAAACATAAGGCAAGTAAAACGAATAACAATAATAAGAGTAATAACCATACAAACTAATATTAATAATAATGAGAACAATAGTGATATGTGAATATCAATATTAATAATAATAGTTGTAATAATAATAGTAGTAATACTAATAACATTATTACTACTAATATTCATAATAATAGCAATAATAATAATGATCATACTAGTACTAATGATCATAATATTAGTAGTAGTCATAATCTTAATAATGATACAAACATCGGATTACTCATGATAAGACTAGTAATATCAATAACAATAATGAAAGTAGTAATCACAGTACTAATACTGATACTTAAAATCATAACACTAATACTAATTGTAGTACTAGTAATGATAGTAATGCAAAGAAGAAGAAAAATAAGAGGAGGAGGATGCGGAGGAGTTTGAGGTTGGAGGGAGGAGGGAGGAGCGAGGAGGGAAGGAGGAGGGAAGAGGGAGAGGAGGAGGAGGAGGAGCAATTCGAGGAGGAATTCGAGGAGGAGGAGGAACAGGATCAGGAAGGAGGAGGAGGAGGGGATCGACTACAGAATTGATTTTCTCAAAAATGGATTTCCCCGTCGACGAATCGACGGAAATGATGCAGCACCCCCCGTACTTCTGCGAACATGTTACGTAATTTTCGTAGATTTGATTCGGGAATCAAGTTTGGGGACAATCAATTCTGCAGTCGACCCCCTATGCGAATAGTTTTGGAATCCCAGACTGCAGGGGCCCCCCGGACGACAAGGGCCCCCCACCACCCACCCCTGGACTACAAGGGCCCCCCAGACGTCCTACAGGGCCCCCCCCCCAGACGTCCTACAGGGCCACTCCCCCGAACTACAAGGCCCCCCCCCCCCTGATCAGAGGCTCCCCCGCCCGACTCGCGGGCCCACCCCGCCCCCTGGATTACCTACCCTGGACTGTAGGGCCCCCCCCCTGGACTATTGCTCACTCCAAAACTATTGAGGCACTCGGAGTATAGGGCGAGGATGAATCACCCACGGCGTGGGCAAAAAATCAAGACGGAGGCGTTTCGTAACCTTCGGCTTCCAGGGGCCCTCGCCAGGCCCCGGGACCGTCAGACAACGACTCGGGATGAGAAGACGGTCCAGAGGAAGTGGTCGGGACTTCCGGAGACCTCGGGCCCGAGGGGAGATTTGTTCGTCTCCCTCGGCTCTGGGGGGCCCTATAACTGGGCCTCGCGAGCGTCAACAAAACGATTCGGGATGGGAAACCAGTCCCGGGGAACAGGTCGAGACCTCCTTGGGGTCGACGTCGTGCAACAGTCATGGCGCCGGGGTTGTGGGGACGAGGATGCGTCAGTTCCAGAGCTCTGCGGAACGCTCTTAGGGCGTTCTGGGACGCTCTGAGAAGGCCGCGGCGCCCGAGACATCCTCCAGAGCCGCCGGCTCTCAGAGATTCTTGCTCGATCCTCATCCGATGTCTAGCCTCGTCCTGGCTTCGTCTCCGAGGACGGCGAGTGACGTTTGCGCCATCGAAGAGAAGGCCAGATGAGGGAAATATGCCGACACCGCTACGGTAGGTTGGCGTCGTGTCGACCAGCGGCGACCCCGCCGTGTGGCCGTCGGCCTGGCCGATGGCCTGGTGCCCGTGCTGGGGCAGCGGCTGGAGAGCGTGTAGCCCGCTCCGTCCTTGCTCCTACCCCCGCCTCCTTGTGCATGTCCGTTACTCCTCGGGATCCTCCCCATGGATGGGGTAGGAAGGACGTATGTAAGTCAGTCAGTCAGTACGTAAGTGAGTAAGTGAGTAAGCAAGTCAGCAAGTCGGTAAGTCAGGGGTTAAACACGTAAATACCTATTGAAGGAACTAAGTAAGCACGTTGGTACGTATGTAAATGAGTGAGTGAGTAAGTGAGTGATAATGTAAGTAAGTAAGTTAGTCAGTGATTGAATACGTTTGTTGGTAAATAAGGAAATATTCCGAAAGGGAAGTAAGTCAATACTTACGTAAGAGCCTATGTAAGTAAGCATCGAAGTGGGTAAGCAAGCAAGCAAGCAAGCAAACAATCACGTAGGTAAGTGAGTCAGTAAGTAAGTCAATAAGGAGCAGGAGGATGAGGAGGAGGAGGAAGAGTTTTGTGCTGGCGTGGCCAGGGGGCGCAGTGTGACTAGCAGCCAACGGCTTCGCGCCGAGGGGCGCGATAAAAAGGGACGACGGGCACTGAGTGCCTCCGTGGGAAAATAAAGGTACACATCCCACTGAGGGACAGGCGCCCTGAGGGCACTTATGACCCAGGGACAAGCAGATGAGACGAGACAGCTGGGGGGAATAAGCCTCAATGCTTACCGCCAGTTGTTCATGCTGCGCCCGCCACTCAGGACTCAGATAACGACTTCTCCAGTGCCGCCCCAAGCCAGCTGAGGGGCGCCACCCCCCCGGCTGACTCCCACCCCCACGCACGCACCGGACGGGGCACCCGGGCCGTGGGAAGAGCGGGTGGGGATCCTCCGATGAGCCGCCCGCAGGCGACCCACGTCCCCGCCCGAACCCTGGCGGGGTACCAGGTGGGCTTTGCAATGGGGACGCAACGTGGCGACGAGAGTGCAATTTTCTTTCCCCATGGCCCACTACGGGCAAACAGGGGCGACGATCGGGCTGCAACCCGTTTGTTTTTTCTGGGACGCCCGAGGGCACCAAGTGGCACAGGTAAGACGCCCAGGGGCTCATTATTTTGTTGTTGTTTCAGCTGTCATGAGATTTAGCAAGACGCGATTTGTTCGTGAAGTTTATCTGGGTCGGAAACAAACACATGTTAATTTTCATCCTTGCCAACATTGATTTTCATTGTTTCTGTCAAGCGAGATGGCGTTGTTTTAACCAGATGTTCATGAACCATGCAATAACAAGAACAAGGCAAAGCAAACGAATTGTCTTAACATGGCGTGCACACGCAAAAGGGTTCGATGCCATCAAATTTCCAGAAGTGGAGCTGCGGGTCCTCCCCCCGCAAGGCCAAGTGGTTAGATGTGTCGGTTGGGAGAGCAATAGTAGTTAGATGTGTCGGTTGAAGTAGTCAAGTAGTTATATTCGTGGTTGGAAGAAAATCAGCGACTGCGGCGGGCCGCCATCGCCTGGAGTGCCCCCCCCTCGGCCCCAATCAGTGGCTAAGCTGGTGAGCTGCAATTGTCACTTCCGCATTTATTTGTTGATGCCGTCGCGTCGCCGGTTTGACTCGAACATGCCCGTCCAGACTTTCTACCGACCGTATGCCAAAGTCTTGTAGCACTGTCTTGCAATATGACTGCATAGTTAACATTATGAGTGTCAATGTCCCGCTGTCCCAACGTAAACCCAAGGATCTCTGGAAAGTAGGAAAGCAGACCAGAGATGGTACGACATCAAAGTGGGCAGCTATTGCAAAAAATCGCGGGTTGTCGTCCGATTTATTCGACACGACTTCTGAAGCCCAATCGAATCAGCAACGACTGGCAGCTCAAGTGGACAAGTGGCTTCGTGCGCAGGAGCCACCCATGGATTGGTCATATTTCCACGTCCAGAGAGCAGTGGGTAACCTTCGATGCCAGATACGTTCGCTAAAGGCCCTGAGAGCCAAACATCCGCACAAAGCACCGAAAAGCCACCCACAGCTTCGAACCTCACTCGGTACAGTTTCATCGGGGCTGGACAGAACCCCCAATAGTGACACGTCGATTAGTGAATTGTCCGTTTTCGGTTCTCGAGAGGGCGCCGTGGCCGTCAGTTTCCAGGCTTTCGCCCGCCAGGTTTGGGCCCCAGGTCGTTGTCACTAAACCACGTTTTGCTAAAGGGGGTTCTGTCCATCCCCGATTTCAATGTCAGAGTCTGGCCCGGCCAGTGCCGAGAAAGATAGCCGTGCAGTGACTGATCCAGATTCCGAAGATAAAGTTCAGGAGGTTCCCATCAAGCGAACATGCGTGCCCTGTCGTTCCAGCGGTTCGAATGTGGACGACACATGCGGCTCCGGCGCACACCGCGGCAACCACAAATGAGGAGAGTTCGACGAGCTGGGGAAGAGCCTCTGGCCAAGCGGGTCTGAGCCATCGGGAGCCGCGCCAGGACCGCCAAGTGCGGCACCGCTAGCGGCCTCGGCGGCCTTAACGGGCGTGCCGCTGCACCTGGCTAAGATTTGCGCTGCCGGGTCTGGTGGGTCATCACTTCGTAAAGTCGCAGGAGAAGCAACGCAAAGGCAAGGCCGACGACGAGACGGGCGCGCCGATGAAGAGGCCAGCTAGCGCTAAGAAGCGCCCTGCTGCTGACGCGGAGGCTCCAGCATATCCACTGGTAGTCCAGGAGACACATGTGCAAGTCTTGTATGATCATTGGAAGTCCATGAGACACACGTGCAAGTCTTGTACGATCATTGGAATGGGCGAAACCCTCCAGCGAGTGCCATGATCAATCGGTCGCGGTCCAAGGCGCACCACGACGAGGAGACTCGGCGCAAAAAGCTCGGCCTCTCCGCTGAGGAGGCTGAGGGCAAAGCTCGGCTGGCAGGCCGCGCTGCAGTGGATCGCTGGACGACGTGTTCTAAGGAATAAGGACGTGTTAGAGTGAGAAGCATAGCATATGCCCGTTTCCGTGCAGTTGCGCGCGATAGTATCGGGAGCCCGCGCAGTTGCGTTGGCCCAAGACTCGAATGAACGTCTCGAGAGGTGGTGCGAGGGTCGAGACCGGCCCCCACGAGGGAAGAAGATGGGGGGGGGGGAGGTGGAAGGCAGTAGGAGGATGAGACCTAGGAGGGATATGGGGGGCGCTGGAGGCCGCGGCGGCCCCGGGAGCCGAGGGGCCCACCGAGCCCCACGGGTCCTGCGACGCCAAGCGGGCTCTAGAAGTTAAGCTCTCCGCCGCCCCTCCACCCACCTCCCCCCTCATCCTTGGGCCCTCTCTATTCGCCTGCTTCCCTCGTCCTTCCCCTCGTCGCCCCCGCGCCTTCCCCCCCCGCCCCGCCTTCCGCCGCCCCTAACAGTCAGACCCCCTTTTTATCGCCCCATTCCGCCCCCTTCTCATCGTCGCCGCAGTCGCCGCCGCTCTCAGCGTCATCGTCGTCTTCGTCATCGGCACCATCATCGCTGACATCACCTCCGTCACGGCCATGGCCCTCGCCTTCCATAACCGCCATTACCTATGCGACCGCCCTTCGGGCGATAAGGAGGTCCGGGGGGAGGGGGGGGGGACCAGCGTCTCACTCGATCGGTCTCACTATCGGTCTTACGATCGATACCACTATCGGTCTCGCACGATCGATCTCACCCGATCGATCTCACATTCGATCTCACTCGACTTATTTCATTCGACCGATCTCACAATCGATCTGACTACCAAGCCCACAGTCGATCTCACGATCGCTCTCACTGTCGGCATCAAAATCGATCTCACACTCGGTCTCACTATCGTGATCACTACCGATATCACAATCGATCTTACAGTCCGTGCCATCAACATCATCGCCACCAACGTCATCAAAATCATCACGCCCATCGAGACACCATCATCATCATCATGATCACCTCAGCACCATCATCACCAACATCCATCTTCATCATCACCAGGACACCATCATCGTCACCATCATCATCAACATCATCATAATTTTGGACACCATCATCATCGGAAGCCCACATCATCACCACCACAATCACCTCATAGCCATCATGAATAACATCGTCAACATCATCATCATCATCATCGGGACACCATCCACATCATCAACACCATCATCATCAACATGGCCATCATCGGGACATCACCATCATCGTCACCGTCATCATCACCAGGATCGTCATCATCGGGACACCATCATCAGCATCAACATCATGATCATCGGGCCACCATTATCAACATCATCACCATCACCTTATCATCATCCGCATCATCAACATCATCATCACCGGGGCACCATCATCGGCATCAGCATCATCAACATCATCAACAACATCACCAGAACACCATCATCATCATTTTCATCATCAGCCGCATCGCCATCAACCTCATCATCATCATCATTGGGACACCATCATCATCATTGTCTTCATCATCATCATCCCATCATCATCTCAACGCCAGCATCATCATGATCACCAACATCATCATCATTACCGGGACACCATCATCATTATCAGCAACATCATCACCATCATCAGCAACCTCATCATCATCGGGACACCATCGCCATCACCATCATCACCATCAACATCATCATCACCAACATCGTCATCCTCATCATCGGGACACCATCATCACCACCACCATCATCATCAGCATCATCACCATCAACATAATCGACATCACCAGCATCACCATCGGGGCACCGACGGGGCACCGGCGGGGCATCGGCGGGGCACCGCGGGCCACCGGACGCTGGTCCGGAATCATGTGGTCCGCCGCGCATCAGCCCGAGGCGGGGCGCCGGCGGGGCCCCGCGGGCCGCGGGGCGCGGGTCTGGAATCCTTTGGTCCGGCCGCGCCCCAGCCGGAGGCGGGGCGCCGGCGGGGCGCCGCGGGCCACTGGGCGCCGGTCCGGGATCATTTGGCCCGGGCGCGCCTCAGCTACAGGAGACTTCCTTCTCGCCCGCCCGCGCAGCTTCGCCTCGCCCGCGCGCGCGGCGCGCGCGAACGCGATGCCGAAATCGATTTCCCGGAAGGGGGGCTCTCCGTTCCACTTCGATCACACCCCCTCACCTCTGATAGATGATGCAAAACCATGGGCACATCGTGCGCGTGGTCGTCGCCACCCTGATGCCTATCTTGGAATTTGCCCGAAATTGTTTTCTCTCGATGGCCCCCTCGCCCTGCATCTCCTCTCCGCCAAGCCGATCTGCCGCCCGCCGCGCCCGCCCGCCCACTGGGCGCCGACGAGGGCGAGGCTGGCGCGCCGCCCCCGCCCACCGCGCGCCCGACGCGCTGGCTGGAGGAGGGGGGTGAGATATGGGGCAAAGGAGGAGGGGGAAGAGGAAGAGGAAACCGAACATGAGGGCCACGCATGTCCTTTCCAGTGTTAGGCACGCTGTGGCGCCATGCTGATGCTATGTTGATGCCAGATTGGCGCTGAAACTCACCTTGGGCCTCCCGTTCCTTGGGCCTCTGGTCACCATGCTTTGGCTCCGCGCTTCAAGGCGCCTCCACATTCGGGCCCCCATGAGCCCCCGAACCTTCGGGTTTACGATGGCCAGCGGAAAAGGGTTCGTTGGTCCAAGAGCGCATGCTCCTCTTCCCAGCCATTGAGCCCCCGCTGGAACTCTCCCCGGGTCCCCTTTTCCTCGGGCCCCTGGCCCCCATGCTTGGGCTCCACCCTTCACGGCGCCCCCGCTTTCGGGTCTCCTTGGGCCCCCCCACCCCCGGGGTTGCGATGGTCGGAGAAATTTGGTTCTTTGGCCCAGAAGCGCATTTTCTCTTTCCTTGAGATTGGGCCACCGTGGACCGTGGACCTCCCATTGGGCCCCCCCTCCCTTGGGCCCCTGGCCCCCGCGTTCGGGCCCCGCCCTTCAAGGCGCCCCCGCCGCTGGGTCTCCTTGGGCCCCCCCACCCCTGGGGTTGCGATGGAGTTCGAAAAAAGGATTATTTGGTCCGAGAGCGCATTTTCCTGTTCCTTGCAGTTCGGCCCCCCCGCTGGAACTCTCATTGGGCATCCCGTTCCTTGGGCCCCTTGGCCCCCATGCATGGGCACCGCCCTTGAAGGCGCTTCCGCTGTTGAGCCCCGTTGGGCCCCCCCGCCATCGGGGTTGCGATGGTCTTCGGGAAAGAATATTATTTGGCCCGATGTCGCACTGTCCCCTTCCTTGCCATTGAGCCTCCGATGGGGCCCCCAGTGGGCGCTCCGTTCCTTGGGCCCCTGGCCCCCATGCTTGGGCTCCGCCCTTCAAGGCGCCGCCACTTTTGGGCGCCCCTTGGGCCCCCGCCACCCTTGGGGCCACGATGGCAGGCCGAACGAACCGCCCATCGCTGCTCGGGCATATCTTCGAATGTGCAATCGCCAGCGTCGATCGACGCCACCGCCGCCACCACTGTTGTCGCAATCCAGTTAGTCTCGCGAGCATCACCACTATCGCATCGTCCGCAGCAGCGTTGGCCCAACCGCGCCACCGCGCATTGCCCCGCACCAGGCGGCGCCGTGAGTTTGATACTTTCAGTGGCGCACCCTTCTGAATGGTTGCCAACAGCGCCGCGGCAGCATCCGCGGACGATTCAGCGCCGGCGCTTCGCCCCCGGCCTGAGAGCGACGAAGTGGCCGTGGTTGGCCGTCGCGAGCAGGAAGAGCCGCAATTCGTGCGCGACAGCGCCAATGAGTTTGCCATCGAGTGCCAAGAGATCTTGCTCAAGGCCATGCAGTCACTTGAGGACATGACAACGGTTGCGGCGGCTTGGATCCACACCGCACCAAATCACAGGTACACTGAAGACCTCAAGGACAACATCCAAGGCATCATCGAGGGGGGCGTCATGTTTCAGAGCAGCATCGAGAGTTCGACCGACTCTGATTTGAGCATCTCTGACTGGCAGAATTTCGTGGAGTCTTCGCTGAGCGCCTTGCAGGAGACGAAGTCGACGTGGACACCCTCGAAGCAGGAATGCGATTTGGTCAAGGACGACGGGGTTTACGACGCGCAGGGCGGCGAAGACCAGCAGCCTCGCAAGCGCCCCAGGGCCAACCGAGGGGAAGGAGGGTGGACAGGATGAGAAGGATGAGGCGAGCGGCGGGGAGGGCAGGGGGGGCCTGGGAAGATGGGAAACACACCCGACCCAACACAGTCACCCAATAGGCGCTCGGTGATTGTCATGCGCGGGCCCCGAAAGCTACCAGAGAACGCGGGCGGGGAGGCAGGGGGGGGGGGGGTAGAAGCAACTCGATGGCGCTTGAGCGCCCGGAACATGATGCTGCAATCTTGCAAATTTGCAAACGTGCATTTCTGCATTTTTTCTATATTCGCTTTAGATGTACAAGAACTCAAACATGCAGCGATGCAAAAGTTTTTGTTTTGCACTTTTGCAGCGCGCGTTCCGGGTGCAGAGACGCATGCTGCAGTCCTGGCTTATTTGAATATATCGGATTCCGGTTCCGAGGTCGGCGCGCGCCCGCGAGCGCTCCCGCGGGGCGAGGGTGCTCGCGCGCGGCGGCCGAAGAATCTGCCAGAAAGCACGGCTGGGGAGTCGGGGATCGGGGCCCCGAGGAGGGGGGGAAGGGTGCCAAAATGCCGGCCGGCACTCAGGGGGGGGGGCCCAGAGGCCCCGGGGGCCTGTGCCCCAGGGGCCCAGAAGCCCCAGCAAGAGCTACGCAAGTCTAGCAAGGCCCCCATCGGGGCCCGAGTGCGCGCGCCGTCTCTGTCGTTGTCCTCGTTGGAACCGCTCGCCATCGACAGCGTCGATCTCGCGATTCCGATTTCCGAAGCCGTTAGCAGGGTCCGCATTGCTCGCGCCCTGCACGCCATTGCCGCCCAGAAGCGCCCCGCGAGGTGCCCGGGAAACGCCCGCATGCGAGGCTGAGCAAGACTGGTCCTTCAGCCGAGGAGCTCGCGAAGAGGGCGCTGGAGAAGATGAGCAAAGGCGAGAGGCGCTCCCGCGAGGGCTGCCTCGCCGACTTCCTCAACGGCGTCAACGTGGAGAGTGCGACGGGCGAGGGCAAGGATATGCACCTCCCTTGGTTCATGGCCCGCCGGGCGACAGCGAAGGGGGGGGCAGACCGCTGCGACTTCGCCCCGCGAGGTGAAGACCGACAAGGCGAAGGGCGCGACCCGCTACTGCTGGTCTCGCATAAAGATGGATGACGAGACGGGGGCGGCAAAAGCAACTGCTTGGAGAGCCTCTGGCAAGACCCCCGCGTGGCCCGACCCAGTACCGGGACGTGGCAACGCAGATGAATACACGGGACATCGAAACTGGGAGGTCCCAGTGGGGTGGGAGCAGACGACCGAGAACGACATCAAGAATTCGATGATATCTTCTGCCGGCGACTTCGCCGAGGGCGACATGGAGCTGCGTGGCGAGGCTGAGAGCATGGTCGCCTCTGGGTCGAGCTCGTCTTGCGTCGAGATCGAGGAAGAGAAGAAGTCGGAGCTGGAGATCCTGAATGAGAGATGCCAGGTGGTCGAAGGCACGCCTGAGAAGTTCCAGAGGAACTGCCAGGACGAGAAGGTGGAGTTGGACAAGATGCAGAAGACTGTCAGCGAGAAGGCTGCCGAGGACAAGCGCGCTACCTTATTGGACGCAAATCTGACCAACACCATCATAAAAGTAGCCCGCACCGTGAACATCCTGGAGGAGATGATGAAGGAGACCCCCGATGACAATGCCATCCCATTTCTGATTGGGACGATGGATCAGATCGACAAGGAGCTCGGCGACGCCACGGGGCGGGCAGCGAAGCTCGGCTACCTGGGCCCAGACAGCACGGGGAGGCGCGAGCGCAGGAAGGGCAAGTGGACGCTTCTGCTTGGTGTCGCGGTTCCTGCACCGAGCGCAAGCATCGGTCACGGCTGGGACGTTTAACAGCTTCCGTCTCCCGCCCGCCAGCGTTCCGAAGTATGACATGAGATTCGCGCGTCGAGATGGCAAGATGTCGCAGGGCAGTTCGCATCAAACCAGCCGACGGGGGACTCGAGGTGCAGGCGCCAACACCAACGCATCAACGCACCATCACCACTGGCATCACAACAATCACCATTGCAATCGTCATCGTAATCGTCGCCACCATCTTCGCCAAACTCATCATCATCGTCGTCGCCGCCGTGACCACCCCCACTACCCAACGATCATCATCTCTCACCCAGGTCTTGGGGCACGTGGCAAGCGCCCCCCCGCCCGTCCTTCGGTTTATTCGGGATGTCGTCGCAGCGGAGTGGGCTTCGGGACGTGGCGCATGTTTATGGATGACGTGTTTGGGTCTGACTATCGGGCCCCCTCCAATCGGCGAGGTCAACGCCATCGCGGTTATCGACGCAACCACCCTCGCCCGCAATCGTTTTGGCTCAATTCCCATACCGAACATTTGATGCCCACGGTTCTTTTGATATTGTGCATCGTTGCCACTGCAGCTGATGGGGTCGGTTTGAAAGAACGGGTGGTTGCGAGCGAGCTGCCCCTCGATAGCAACGGCGATGACAACCGCGAGTGCATCGGGCATGTTAGGGGAGGCAGGCATCGCAAGGAAATCTCTCGTGACATCCCAGACGACCCACGCTCCTCTGGAACTGATTCGAGACGCCCTCTCAACGATGCGCTGAAACAGAAATGGGCTAAAGGAAAATCAGCCCGAATGGCGCGTGATAGTTCGCCATGAAAGCGAAACAGCAAGGAGCCGATGGATGCGATCGTTTCGCCAGCATGGGTTCGGCTGGCAAGCGCTCTCAGGGTCTCTTCCGAGCTATGCGGTCTTCTCTTGGATTGCCCCGAGGAGCGCCAGATATGGATTGGTTTGGGATGCCCATGCATTCTTTTCAACCTTCTATTCTGCATATTGCAAGGGCAAGTGGAATACACAAATGACTGGGCCTTATGGACCATGTCGCCAGTTTTGACATGGCATGCGCGAGAGCGACTTTGTTCGTCAACATCAGGATCTTCCCGAATCGAGCTGGCCACGCACTATCCCGCTTGGAATGCACGCCGACGCGGGGGCGTTTTCGAGTCAGAATAAGTTGGAACGCAGTGTTGGGCGATGGCCCGACAGTGCGCAAACGGTCTGCGTTCGCAGTTCTCCGAAAGAGTGATCTGGTAGCAGATCCACTCGATGCCGCACTCAGGATACGAGCATGGCTTCTTAATGCATTATTGGCAGACGTCCGACCAGTGGCCCGCGGAACCGAGCAATACCAAACGGCGGCTGCAATGTAGCAGGCCACTGGCGAGCCGCAATTTGCCAGTGTAGGGGGTGCAGGGCCTTTTTAAAGGTGGCACGCCGCGGAGTGCATGTGCTTCCTGCGCCGCGCATCATCGACTGATCGAGAACTCGCGTGGGCAAGTTGCAATGCGAATGCGCCCTGGTGCTTTGCACAGTGGACGCATGAAAGCTATATTCGGTTTCTATTGGATAGCGGTTTTGCAGTGCCGGTCTTGCCCAGCCAAGCGGTTGGCATGAGGCTGGAGTGCGCGATGACCGATGTTCTTCGCGCGGTCGACATGGGCGTTGCCGCCCATATCATCGGACATGCTCTCTTTATTGCTGGCGTGCTCCGCGCTTGTTCCGGCGGCGCACGGATGCCGAGAGACTAAATGCACGGCTATGCTTCGCGGCAAATTGACGTTAGAAGACATGCGTAAGTCGGGAGCTTGGCCAAAGTTACGGGAAAGGCTGCACCAATTTGGCACGTGGCTGGATGCGCGCTGAGAGTAGTACATGCGTTTGGTAACGGGCCCGTGCATGATGAATTCGCCGCCGCCGTATGCGAGTTACTGCCAAAGTGGAGTTCCCCGCATTAGGGCGCACATTGGCCGATCTGTACTTCCAGTTTTCAAAGTATTCCATGGGCCTCCTGGAGCGCCCCTGCGAAATGAATGAGTCCCAAATTCCATTTGTTTGAACACCTGTGTGAGATGCAGTGTGTGGTGGCAGGCAACCCGAGGTATTGGTGGTGCTGTGGGGACCAAGGCGTCGTCGGTCATATGATAGATATCCTTGACCATGGCGTATTCGGCGCTGTTCAAACGGCTTCATTGTTAATCCGAAGACGAGTGATGCATGCAGCATGCATAACAACATCGTCGTTGCTAAAACTACCATCCGCACACTGGCGAGTCCTGCCACATCATGTTCTTTCCAATGTTAAAACCTCTTGTGGCACTATAGGTCCAGGTTGTTGGTGGCAGTTATGGTAATGTCGGAGCCCTCCTCCCCTCGTCTTTCTCTTGCTAGTCATCGCCATCATAATCACACCAACCATGACCTCTAATCATCCCCGTTGCCCGTATCCCTCGGGACCCGTGGCTCGTGACCAATGGTTCGTTCACGACTTGCCCATGGCTCACCCGTGGCCCGCTGCACGGTGATTCGGTGATTGTCAATCACCGAATCAAGCGGGTCACGAGCCACCAATCACTGATTGATGGCTCGTGGCCCGCTTGTCATTGAAGTTTCAAAATCAAGGGGGTCATCAACAATAAATCAAGACATGAACTGATAATTTCAAGACCCTCCTTTTGTTTCAAGAGGCTTGAGCCTCTGGGCGGGCAGGGCCGGCCCCGCCTCGGGCCGACGTGCCCGACGGGCGCCGCGGCGCGTGGCGCCCCGCGCCGCCCCCGGCGCGCCGCCTTGCCGGCAACTGGCTCGCCCCGCGGCGTGCGGGGGCTACCGGCGGGCTGGCTGTCGCGCCGTGGGCGGAGCTGTGAGTATGCCTCGCCGCGCGCCCGTGGCCCACCCACGGATGGCACAGGTCTTTCTCCTCCACCTCGTCGACCTCCACCTCCTCGGCCCCCACCACCTCGACCTCATCATCCTCGTCCTCCTTCTCCCCCCGCCGACTTCCACCTACTCGACTTCCTTCCCTCCCTCCGCCACCTCCTCCTTCTCCGCCTCCCCCACCCACGGAGGTTAGAGCTCCTCCTCTTTCTCCGCCTCCACCACCACCACCACCTCGACCTAAGCTCCCTTACCTCCACCTGCCGCTGTTTCAGGGTCTGTAGCAGACTCTGCCCAAGACCTCCCCCTCCTTCGACTTCCTCGACTTACACCTGTCGCTGCCGGTGGTGGCTCCAAGGCCTGAAGCAGACGCGGCCCAAGACCTGCACCTCCTCCTCCTCTTTCTCTTCCACCTCCTCCTCCTCCTCGTCGTTGACTTCCTCGAGCTCCCCACCCCCGCCCCCTTCCATTTCGCCGCCTTTGAGCACTGCGTGGGAGACCACAGTGCGGCCGTGTAGCGCCCTACGGTCCGCCACATCCAGCTCCTCCTGCTCGCCCTCCCTGCCGCTCCGCGTCCTCGTCTCATCCCTGCTCTCGCCCTCCCGGCACCCTGCAGCACGCGACACCGTGCCGTTTGCTTCCTGGCCTTTGTCTGGCCAGGTAGACCGAATGAGATCGCCCCATTCCCAAGTGGATTGGGTAATTTGTGGCATCTCGATGCGAGGCCAAGCGCTCCAGAGAAGGAGCGGCTCGTCCCGTGTCGCAACAATGTGCCTGTACACCCTAGGCGATGCTTCAGAAAGCTTAAGTTTTCGGCCAGAGTTTAGATTATTCTTAATGGTTCAGTGTTTACCCTAAGATTTCAATAGAAAGTCTGTGATGTTGTTCAAATTCTGAGACTATGCAATTCACCACCCATGATTTCTTAAGCATTTCGCGAAGTGTAGGTTTTCCTGGCACGAGCAGTCGCGCACACCTTCGGGCTCGTCGGCGTGCTCGCGTGTCTGCAGTCGTGGGCCTGCCCGCCTGCTGACGGATTCGGACGAGCTGCTCGCAATTGCGACGGACTTCTCTCACTCAGGAGGAAAAAACACACAGACACAATAAACCGTCGATTCCCCAGAAAATATTGGAAAATGTGGGAAGTGGGGGGGGGAAGACGAGAACCCCAACTATACATGTACAAATATGGCAAATCCTGTTATTTGTGTGTGTATATTTGTTTGTGTGTCCAAGGGCCCCTTCAGAGTTGCTCGGAAATGCGACGGACTTCCTTTTACGTTGGTTTACCTTCAAAAGGCGCCGCCACCCCGTGGTTTGCGCATGCGAGTTTAAGACTCAAGGGGCGGCACCCTGCACTGCACCATTCGGTTCCTCTCTTCCCACAGTTCCTCTTGTGGCTCCGTCTCTCGCGGTTCCTGTCTTCCTTTCGCATCTGCAGGGTGTCATTCTGAGAGAAGACAGGAGGGATGGGGGGAGGAGAAAGGGACGGATACACAAAGAGAGGGAGAGAGAAACAGAGAGAGAGAGAGAGAGAGAGATGGAGTGAGCGAGCGAGCGAGAGAGAAAACGAGATAACCAGAAAGAGCTACACACATATATATATATATATATACACAGCGAGTTCCCTGGCGAAGGACCCAAACATATATAAGCGTGAGCACATACCGCAAAGCAGGCGAGACGAAGTTAAGAGAGCTCCGAAATGGTGCCCAAGACGTGAGAAAGGGGTGTGCAGAAAGGGAAGCGGGTGCCGCATGGGAACCCTGCCACTAGGGCCTTCGGTGGAGCTCCCTGTGGGCCCACGAAGCGTGTGAGGTCGGTGCCGGGATGCGGGCGGGTATCGCGTGCGAGCCCTGCCTTTGGGGCCGTCGGTGGAGCGCCCCATGGAGCCCTCGAAGCGTGCGAGGGGTGTGCCGACATGGGGGCGGGCACACGATGCGAGCCCTGCCACTGGGGCCTTCGGTGGGGCTCCCTGTGGGACCACGAAGCGTGTGAG
>CAUYUJ010014853.1:192033-202033 GCA_963575745.1 Prorocentrum cordatum | reverse complement strand
GCCTCTTGGGCCGGCCGTCTGGGGCTGTCTTGTTCGTTGGGATGTCGTGGCGGGCCTCTGGGGGGCCTCCTTGGAGGCAGTTCGGGAAGCCTCTTGCGGGCCGTTTGGGGGGCCTCGCTTTCGGCCTCTCGGGGGCTTCGCGGGGCCTCGAGGGGGGCCTCTGGGGGGTCCCTTGGGGGGCCGCTCGGGGCCTCCAGGGGGCCGCAGGCTCGAATTGTCGAGTCGCGTTCCCCCTCTTGGGCCCTCTTTTGGGGCCACCAGGGGCCCTCTTGGGCGATCATGGCCCCCCTGAAGGGCCGAGAAGCCCTTCAGGGGGGCCAAGAAGCTCTTCAGGGGGGCCAAGAAGCCCTTCGGGGTGGCGCGTTCAACGTACTCGAGGATTTGTATCCTCCCGAGACCTCTTGGCCGTACTAAAGCCCACCGGGCCGCGCAAAAGCCCATCTGGCCGCAGTAGAGCTTTATCTCGAGGGGGAGGAGGAGGAGGAGGAGGAGGAGGAGGAGGAGGAGGAGGAGGAGGAGGAGGAGGAGGAGGAGGAGGGAGAGAGGCGGAGGAGGAGGAGGAGGAGGAGGAGGAGGAGGAGGAGGAGGAGGAGGGGGAGGAGGCGGAGGAATAAGAGGAGGAGGAGGAGGAGGAGGAGGACGAGGAGGAGGACGAGGACGAGGACGAAGAGGAGGACGAGGAAGGCGGGTGACGATGAGGAGGAGCAGGAACAGGAGCAGCAGGAGTGGGAGGAGCAGCGGGGCCAGGGGAGGGCGGGTGGGAAGTGGGAAGCAGGGCGGCGTTTCGGATGCAGACGGGTGGCCCGCGCTGGGGCGAGAGCGCCCCTGCATGCCAGGCGGGAGCGAGGCGCCGATCCCGGAAGACTGCACGTGCTGAAGCGGGAGGGCACCGCTTTGAAACAGTGGCCACGCTCTGGCTGTTTGAGCACGCGGGAGGCCGGTTTGGGGGGTCCTGCGTGCAAGGAGGCATCCGCAGAGAGGGCGGTACAGTTCCAAGACGCAGCTAGGGGAAGAGGGGAGAGTGCCATTCGTATCTAGCCAAACGCGCTCGCGCCACCTTTGGCATCCGACCCCCCCATCCCTTCCTATTGTGCCGATGTGTTCCGCATCCGCGGACGCGTGCCATAGCGGACCTGGAACTCCACACACAACACCCAACAATCGGAAAAGAGGAGTTGTGTACATAGGAGGAGGGGGAGGAGGAGCAGGAGGAGAAGGAGGAGGAAGAGGAGGTGGCGGATGAGCCGGAGGATGGGCGGGAGGAAAAGGAAGAGGAAGAGGAGGAGGAGGAGGAGGAGGAGGAGGAGGAGGAAGGAGGAAGGATAACGAACAGGAACAGCAACAGAGGGGGAACTGGAGTGGAACAGGAGCAGAGGGGGAACTGGAGCGGAAGGAACGGGAGGAGCAGGTTGCGAAACACGGAAGGCCAGATGGCTGGCCCGAGGGACGTGTCATGGGACACGAGTAGGGGCAGGCGTGACGAGGAGCCTATGGCGTTTTCGGGTGCAAGCGGAGGCAGACGCCGAGAGAGGCGACGGAAGGGGAGTTGAGATGGTGGGAGGGAGGGAGGGAGGGAGGGGAAGGGGGGGAGGGGGAGGGAGGGAGGTGAAGGAGGAGGAGGCGGAGGAGGAGGAGGAGAAGGAGAAGGAGGGGGGGGCTGGGGTCAGGGGGCAGTCGCCTCGCCAGGGTCTCCGTTTTTGAAGAGCATTGGGCCCTCCCTTCGAGAGCCCCGAGGCGAAGGCGAGGGCTGTGGCGTCGAGGGAGGTGCGGCGGAGTGCAGGTCGAGGCCGTCTGCCCTGCGGACGTCTTCCGGGCAGGCATCCGAGGCATCTCAGGACCTGGCCGTTGTGACCGGACAGCAGAGGGCCGGCTGCGGGTGCGCTGATCACGTGCACGCCTCCGCGCGGGCCTCGGCTCCGAGACTGCGCCGAGAAGGCCCAGGCAGCCGAGGGGGGCCACAGTGAGCGGAGGTTTGCAGTGGCATCGGCGCTGGGGGGCTCCAGAGGCGGCACGGGCCACGGAGCCGAGGTGCCCAGGCCCCGTCGAAGCGGTTCCTCGAGAGGGCACGGGGTCGGCAAGAGCAGCCGAAGCCAGTCGGGCTCAAGCCCACGCGAGCTGAAGCCCCAGATGCCACCTCCAGGAGGCGGTCCTGTCGCTGCAGGGGGCGGAGGGGGCGATGGGGGGAGCGCAAGAGAGCCTCGCCTCCGCTGGCAGCGCTGCAAGGCAGCCCTCGCCGCCGGTGCCCTGCTCGTCATGCTCCTCCTCCTCCCCCTCGACGGGCTGAGGATGTCGGCGTCCGCGGCCCCCCTGGACGAGCTCCTGGTGGTGCTGCTGCTGGTCCTGGCCGCGCTGGGCGCGCCGAGGGCGCGGAGGAGCCCCTGCCCTGCCGTGGCCGAGTGCGCGCGGCGCGGCGACCTGGACAGCCTGGAGCGCTGGGCGCGGGCGCTGCGGCCAGGCCGCGCGCCCGTGCCGGACGTGGGCAGCATGAACCTCTCGGCAGGGGGGCGGGCCGAGGCCGCGGCGGGGCCCTCCCTCTGCGCAGCCACGCGCCGCGCCGGGCCCCGCTCGGGCGTGTGCATTGTCGTGAACGCGGGCCTTCGAGCCTGTCGGAGAAACACACACACACACACACACACTGTGGAACAAAAACAAGCACACACACACAAACACACTGTGGAACACAGACTGTGTGCGTATGGGTGTGTGTGTGTGTGTGTGTTACCACTGCGTGTGTTTTGTTGTGGTGTTTCTTTTGTTTCCACCGTGTGTGATTCTGTTGCACAGACTGCGTGGTTTTTGTCCACAGTTGGGGTCACCGTGCAGAAAGATACACGCACGCAGCCCGAACATGCACGGGGAACGGCGGTCCGAGCGATGACGAGAGGGGGGGGGCAGTGGGAGGGGGGGAGGTCTCTCGGAAGCGCCCCTGCTTCTCGGCAGGCGCAGGCCCTGTCTGTAGCTGGACACGGGCCGGCGCTTTGTCAGAAGCAGCCTTCCCCTAGAAAGCTTCCCACCCACCCCTCCTCCTCCTCCTCCTCCTCCTCCTCCTCCTCGTCCTCGTCCTCGTCCTCCTCCTCCTCCTCCTCCTCCTCCTCGTCCTCCTCGTCCTCCTCCTCCTCCTCCTCCTCCTCCTCCTCCTCCTCGTCCTCCTCGTCCTCCTCGTCCTCCTCCTCCTCCTCCTCCTCCTCCTCCTCCTCCTCCTCCTTCTCCTACTCCCTCGTGGGCCTCCTGAGGAGGCTGCTCGCCGCTTCTGCTGGACCAGCCTCGGAAAAAAAAAACACAGGCCGGGAGGGCCGCGGGGAGGGACGCCTGGACCGGCGGCTTTTTGGGGGGGCCGGGCGGGAGAACCGCCGCCGTCTCGGCGGGCCTTCCTCCGAACCTCGCCCTCCGCACCTTCGCCGAGCTCGGCGGCATCGATCCAGCGGAGGCCTGGATCGCTCGCATGCGCGAGCTCAAGGCCCGGCCAGACGCCCAGAGCTACAGCATCGTCATAGACGCGTGCGCCAGGGCCGGCAGGGTTCGCCGTGCTGGGCACTGGCTCGGAGCCATGCGGGAGTCTGGCCTGGCGCCCACGCTGGCCAGTTTCAGCTCCTTGGTCCGCGCCTGCTCCAGGCTGGGCCAGCCTCGTCAGGCAGGCGCCTGGCTCGAGCAGATGGAGCGAGAAGGCGTAGAGCCGGACGCGGCCTGCTACACCTGGGTGGTCTATGGGCATGCCGCCACAGGCGACACGCGCCGCGCTTCGGGCTGGATCGATCAGATGCTCGTCCGAGGTGTCACGCCTGTGGCGGGCGCTTGTGCCGCGCTGATGCGGTGTCTGGCCAGGCGCGGAGCAGTGGAGGAGGTCGAGTGGTGGATTGAGCGCATGGTGGGCCAGGGCATCGAGCGAGATGCCGCCTGCTACCACGCGGTCTTGCGGGCCTGCAAGGAGATTGGCGACGCACCGAGAGCTAACTCTTGGTTTGAGCGCATGCAGTCTGAAGGTATCCAGCCCGAAGCAGCGTCCTTCCGTCTGATGATGCAGGTGCACACCGTCAGCACAGGGAGGGCGCAGGATGTAATTTGTTGGATGCAGAGGATGCAGGGGTCTGGGCTAGCACCAGATCGGGTGTGCTTCAACGCGGTCATCAGGGCCTGCGCACAGAACGGTCTCGTGGACGAGGCCAAGTCCTGGTACTCTGTCATGCGGACGGCAGGCTTCACGCTGGACCCTCACGTCTTTCAGTGCCTGCTCAGGATGAGTGCGCAGGCGAAGGATGCACCCGGGGCGGAAGCTTGGCTGAGGGCGATGCGCGACAGCAGGGCGTGCCCCACTGCCCAGAGCTTCTGCACGGTCGTCGACGCCTGCCTGCGCAGTGGAGACCTCGACCGCGCCGAGGAGTGGCTCGAGCGGCTGAGGCGCTCGTGCCCGAGCGTCGTTGGCAGCTGCTGCGGCAGCCTCGCGCACGCCATGGGAGTCGCAGCGCGCGCGTGCGACTGCGATAGGCTGGAGGACGTATTCCGCAGCATGCAGGGCGCACATATTGTCGTAACGGCTGGGATGGTGAACGTGTTGATCGGCGCTCGCGCCAGAAGAGGCCACATCAGCCACGCAGAGCGTTGGCTAGAGTTCATGGTCGATCAGGGCCTGAACCCGGACGTCGTGAGCTTCTCCAGCGTCATCCACGCATGTGCCCACCACGGCGACTTGGAGCGAGCGGAGCGCTGGCTGCGGCGCATGGCAGAGGCTGGGGTCTCGGCCAGCACGGTGACCTATAACTCGCTCATAAACGCTTGCGCTCGCTCCAGAGATCCCGCGCGCGCAGAGGAGTGGTTTCGGCGCATGGAGGAGTCTGGTGTCCAGGCCAGCGTGGTCACACTGAACTCGATGATGAACGTGTTCTCCAAGGCAGGGGACCTCTCTGGCACCATGCGCTGGATGTCGGTGATGCGCGACCGCGGCCTCAAGCCCGACAAGTTCAGCTACACCACCGTTCTCACCGCCCACATCCGGGCAAGGCACCCGCACGCAGCCGCTGGCCTTCTCCGGGAGCTGCAGTGCACCGGCACCGCGCGCGCCAGCGAGGTCCGGTACGGCCCAGTTGTCCGATCCCTCGTGCGCGCAGGCGACACGGCGGAGGCGGGGCGGCTCGTCGAAGAGGCGCTGGAGAAGGGGGCGTACGTCAGCGACAGGTGGGCCGACGTGAACAATGGGTCCGGTTGCGCGGGCATTGGTGCGCAATCTTCTCGTGCGATTCTGGGCCTCCTGAGTATGCGGTCGGAGCATGTGGGGTCGGAGGATCGCGCCGCATCGGCGATGCATCGGCGATGCGGCTCGATGTTGAACCCAGCTTTCTCCACGCCGATGGTGCCGATGCCTCGCCGACGTCGCCGATGCATCGCCGGTGCGCCGCGGCCCTCCGACCCCACCTGTTCGGGCCCGGTTTGGGAGGCCTCCAGCAACGTCGCGCGTAAGCCCCCCCTTGCCCACGCGAGGTGCCACGCTGACGGCCCGCGCAAGCCGCCGCGTATGACTGCTAGGCCTTCTGGCGAAAGGCCCCATCCCCAGATGTGCGGCGTCTTGATTGACTCCAGATGCCCCCCCCCCCAGAAGACCCCACCCTTTCCCCAGGGCCGGTCCGCTTTTTGACGTCCCCAGGGCGCAGCGAGGGCCTTTGGGGGCCTCAAGCAGCCCAAAGCCTCTGCGTGATATCCGACCCCGAACCAAACCTGTGGGTCGGTTTTGGAGGTCTCCGCGGCGATCGCGGAGGCCACAAATCGGGGCAAGGCTTTTGTCAAGCAGTAACATACCCCTTCCCAGCGCACCCCCAGGCTCTGCGATGCACACGCGGCTCATCATAATTTACAGTACAGCGACTGGCAGTTGCCAGTTTATGCCCACCATGGGCAGTCCTGGTCTTGTTGGTCAGGGGTCGACTTTCACGCAACCAAGAAACCGCGCTTCGTGATTTACCTACGACGCGAGCATGTCTCGGCGGCGAGCGAAAAGAGGAAGTGAGAAGGAGCAGGAGAAGGAACTCTGGCTCAGAAGGTGGCGGGGCTTTTCAGAAGCAGTCAAGCCTTCCGGGAAGTTCTCTGCGTCTTCGGGGACGGGAGGGCTTAGAACAGTTTGCAGAAGGCCAGGGAACTTCCGAACCTTCTGAGAACCCTGAGATCCGGCGCTGCCAAACACAACTTGCAACATCGTCCCCAAAAGCACCACCTACGGGGCGTGATAACGACCACAGCCACTGCTTTTCTTTTGTTGCCGCCTTCCAGCCCGCAGGAACAAAGCAGTGGTTGTGGTCATTTTCGTTGAGCTTGGCACCAGGGAAATGACCACAACCACTGCTTCTTTTTCGGCCGGCTGGAAGGCGGCGCAAACAAGAAGCAGTGGCTGTGGTCATTTTCCAGTCCCGCACCACCGGAGCCCCCGTCCCCGACCGATCCGAGCTGGACCGATATCTGTCAGAGGGCCCCGAGGCCCGAAGCTGGGCGAGCTGCCGCCCGTGGTGGGCCCCCTCTCGCCCTCCCTCCCTCCTCCCTCCTCCCTCCTCCGTCCTCCCTCCTCTCTCCTCCCTCCTCACTCCTCCCTCGCCTCCTCCCTCCTCCCTCCTCCCTCCTGACTCCTCCCTCCTCCCCTCCCCCCTCCTGGGGTTGGCCGCCGAAGGCTCGCGTCCTCGGACCCCAGACGTCGTGATTTGCCCGTGGCGTCGACCCCCCCCAGACGTCTCGACCCATTCCCCTGGACCGGTTCTTCCTCCCGAGCCGGTGTTCTGGCGGCCCCGAAGCCTGGCAAGGGCCGCCAGAGGCCGAACATGGCGCCCAACACCGCGCCTCGGGCGCTCTTTTCCCTCAACGCGAGGGGGGCTGGGCAGCGGGCACGTCGTCCGCAGTGCCCTGATCGGTTGTTGCCTGAGGCGTCCCGAGGTGCTCCTCCTCCTCCTCCTCCTCCTCCTCCTCCTCCTCCTCCCTCCTCCTCCTCCTCCTCCTCTCCTCCTCCTCCTCCTTCCTCCTCCCTTCTCCTCCCTCCTCCTCCTCTCCTCCTCCTCCTCCTCCTCCTTCCTCCTCCTCCGCTTCCCCTCCTCTCTCCTCCTCCTCCTCCTCCTCCTCCTCCTCCTCCTTTCCCTCCTCCTCCTCTCCTCCTCCTCCTCCTCCTGAGGAGGAGGAGGAGGAGGAGGAGGAGGAGGAGGAGGAGGGAGGACTCTTCGCAGGACGCGAGGGGGACTGGGCCTCCCTCCGCCGTCCAGGTGCCTGGCTCTCCTCGCGGCCGTGCGCGCGCGCGGGCGCGCCGCTGGGGCCCCGCCGCCCGCGGCCTGCGGGAGCCCCCGCGCGCGCGGGCACGGCAGGCCCGCCGCAGGCCGTCCCCTACTCGGCTGCCTCGATACGCCCGTCTTGAAGCGCAGCACGCCCCGTGTTGAGGACGTTCGTGTCAGCACGCTGCGTGCTGGCTCCACGCATCGGCCCACGTTGTGGCGAGTGCATCGCGTCGGACCTACGTCTTCGGCCTACTCGCGTGTCGAGCTCCGCATCCATGCGCTGCGTGCTGCGTGATGCGTATCGGGGCAGCTACGGTCCCCACAGACCCGAAGAGACGATTGCACAAGCTACGCCAACAACTCTGCTGGGCTGCCGTGTGCCCTTGGCAAGGTGTGGATTCGGCTCTTGGAGCCGTCAGGCCCCCATGGGGTCCTCGTTGACCCTCTCGAAGCGTTCCTTGTGTCTCCTTGGAAGCGTCTCTTCAGGCCCGCTGCGGCCCCGCCGCCCGCGGCCTGCGGCAGCTCGGCCGCGGCGCCGGGCGGGCGCTGAGGAGCAGCGGCGTAAATTAGAGGAAAGCACGGCGTACAAACATATTTTTGTGGCGACAAAATAATGACGCACGATTGTTTATGTGTTTTATATTTTTTCGGCCTCTGAAGGCCCTCGCCGGGCCCCGGGACCGTCGCAAGTCGACTCGAGAGAGAACCGGGTCCCAGGAATGGGTCCAGGCTTCCGGGGGTCGACTTCATGAAAAATCATGACGTCGGGGGTCTGAGAAAGGATCACAACCCACCCAGATGGGCAATTTCAGGACTACCATACCTGCCATGAGAGGGCGGCCTTGTGCCCGGGCCACCCGGCACCCTCCAAGACAGGTCAAAGCAGACCACCTCCAAAGCACTCCACCTCCTTTTTGTCTTGCGAAGAAATCCTGAGCGTCCTTGCGTCCTGTTCGTTCGCGACCCATGCCTCCTGCATTCCTATGGCAATGTGGCCCTCAGAAGGGTCTTGTGTTCTCTCGCGTGTTGTCTCCAGTCAACCTCGTCTGTACGGGACACATGGGCACAGAGACCGACGCAGAGACTGTTCATTTGGAGCCGGACTCGCTGTCGGTGCCGCCGCGGCCGCTGTCCACTTGATACAGAAGGCTGCCTGCCCAGCAGCAGCTGCTGTCGTTTTTTCGACACACACTTGTTGTTGGACATGGTGCCCATTCTCTTCGCACCCTCGTCAGGCGCCCCCCGCGGCGGCGGAGCGCGGCGAGAGCGGCGCGTGAGCGCCCGCGCCCGCCTGGCGGCGCCCCCCCCTCGCCTCTCCCTGAGCTCCTGGCGTTGCACTCTTTGCCTCGCTGCGGGCGGCTTCCCAGATCGACCCGGGGTCGATCTGGTGATGGCCCCCTCGCCTCTCCCTTAGCTCCTGGCGTTTCCGGGGCCATCACGGATCGACCCGGCTCGAAGCCTGCAGCAGAAACATTTGGGGTCTATAGTTCTCCGGTCGTGTGTTTTCTACCGTGCTTCCGTTTTCCCGGGGCCCCCAAGCGCGGCGGCGACCACGCCGTGTGGTGAGTCGGTGGGGATTTGGGGTCACCGCACGGTTTTGGGATTCGGGTCGTTCTCCGAGGGCCTCTCTGGCGATTGACGGACCGTGCGGTGGAAAACAAGCCCATCAAGATGTGATCCGAGCAGATGGGGTCGGAGCATCGCGTCACATCGCCGATGCATCGGCGATGCCGCTCGATGCGGGGCCCGATTTTCTCCGCGCCAGCGTCGCCGATGCACCGCCGACGTCGCCGATGCATCGCCGGGGCATCGCCGATGCATCGCCGATGTATCGCCGATGCATCGCGGATGCATCGGCGATGCGGCGCGATCCTTCGACCCCATCTGCACCGACCCCATCTAGGAGGCCTCTGCTCTGGCTGGGAGGGCGACGTGCCGGCTTCGAGGTGTTCCAGCACGTCGGTTTCCGTTGCCTGAATTCGGTAGCCTCTCATCGGGGCCCTGTATGCCCGGGGCCATGTGTCATCGAGTTTTTGGGGTGTACCAGCGTCGGTTGGCGTCCGGTAATCGATGAGGCAGTGCCGATCTAGCGTCGGTTAGCGTCGATTTAGCGTCGATGCAGCGTCGATGCAGCGTCGATTAGCGTCGACGAGCGTCGATTCGCAAGAGCCAACAAGATGGTATGGGGCGGCTCCCACAAGTTGCCGCAGAACCTGAGGGCGCCTGCGCACTCCTCGTTGCGGGGGCTATCTACGCCTGAGGCCTTCTCCCGCGTTCCTCCTCCGCAGCCGTCCCCGTCTTTCCCCCAGTAGCCTTGGTGAGCCCTAATTCTGGCACGACCCGCAGGCTTTCCGAACGCGGTGGCGTCTGCCTTCGCTGCTGACGAACAAAAGTGTTTCGAGGCGCGTGTGAGAAGGCACGTTCTCTGAGAGGCGTGGGGGGCGGCCGCATTGCGGCCTACAGCGGGCACGTCGTCCAGGGTGCCCTGATCGGGTGTTGCCTGAGGTGTCCTGAGGTGCATCTGCTTCAGCTGGACCGGCGGCAGCTGATTTCCAGGGCCAGGGTCCGTGGGGATGCCTTCCCAACGTGATGCGGGGATGACCCTCCCCGTTGATCGGCCCCCCCCTTCAAAACAGGGCAGCACAACAACGATGAGCAAAACAGTGCAAACCAAAGGAGCGTAGAGCAAATCAACGCAACGCAAGTCAGTTCCAAGGACGCAGTGCAGACCAAACCAACGCAATGAAACGCAGTTCACTTCATAA
>CAUYUJ010014853.1:182033-187033 GCA_963575745.1 Prorocentrum cordatum | reverse complement strand
AGAGGAGGATGCCTTTTGGAAATTCGCGGGGCGTCCTGGGAGTTTTCTGGTCTACGCCTGCGGGCCTTTTGGATATATCTTCGGGGTTGGAAAATTGTCAACGCAAGTAGGTGCAAACCTCACAACCCTTCAAACACAACATGAAAATGAATAGTTAGATTATCCCCCAGGACCTCCTGGACGCCTTTTTTCGACTTCTTGGGGGTATCCTGAGGCACTTGCTTGAACCGCACTTGCTTGAGGCATTCTGACTTGCCGCCCGCCCAGCTCCTCAACCCGCCGGGCCGCAGCGTCGCTGACAAAAAAGTCCACGTTGACGAGCAGGCGTCCCCACGCGATGTGCGCCGCGTCCAGTTCCCGCTACGCGATTCGCAGCGCCGACGAGGAGAAAATACAGGTTGGCAAGAATAACGTGGACGTTGCGGTGCTTTTTGACAGGTAGGACGGGGGGTCCCGCGTAGGGTTGGCCAGGCGTCCGCGAGCGATGCGCGCCGCGTCCCATTCCTGCTACACTTTTCGCAGCGTCGACGACAAGAAAGTCCATGTTGACGAGAAAAACGTTGACTTTGCATTGTTTTTTGGTGGGTCGGACGCGACCATGCGACCACCCGCTTGGGGTTACCCAAGCGATGTTCATTCCGTCCCTTTCCGGCTGCACTTGTCGCAATTCGACGACGTGTTGGCGAGAACGAAACTTGTTTTGTGATTTTTTTGACAGTTCGAACGGCGCGGTTGCTATCGGCCGGCGAGGTGGGGATGTGGGGGCGTTTAATCATAGGACGACGAAAGTGGGTGTGGGGGTGTGGGTAGGGGTCAAGTTGGCCAGTTCGAACGAGCCAGAGGGCTCCGTCCACTCCCACCCGCCCTCCCGCAACATATGAAGCAAGCGCGTCGCGTCCGACGCCTGTCGATCATCTTATTTCGTGGGCGGGTAGACTTTCAGCGCGCGACATGAGCTGCGTCCTCTTCCTGCGGCGTATTGAGCAACGTCGGCGAGAAACAAAACTGCGCGCGATGTACGCCGCGCCCCGCTCCGCCGGCTTCTCATGTTGCACCGTCGGCGACAACATGTCCTCCGCGCGAAGTGCGCCGCGTCTCATTCCAGCCACGCGTGTTGCACCGCCAATCGTTTCGCTCCTGCCGCGCACGGAGGGGGGGGGGGGAGGAGGAGGAGGAGGAGGAGGAGGAGGAGGAGGAGGAGGAGGAGGAGGAGGAGGAGGAGGGAGGAGGAGGAGGAGGGGGGAGGAGGAGGAGGAGGGAGGAGGAGGAGGAGGAGGAGGAGGAGGGAGGAGGGAGGAGGAGGAGGAGGAGGAGGAGGAGGAGGAGGAGGAGGAGGAGGAGGAGGAGGAGGAGGAGGAGGAGGGGGGGGAGAGAGGGAGGGAAGGAGAAACTGAGGAGGAAAATGAGGATGCCTCTCGGAAATTCGCGAGGCGTCCTGGGAGTTTTCTGGTCTACGCCTGCGGGCCTCTTGGATATATCTTCCAGGTTGGAACACTGTCAACGCAAGCAGGTGCTAACCTCTCAATTCTTCAAGCGCCAAATGAAAATCAATATTTGTGTTGCTCCCCCAGGACCTCCTGGACGCCTTTGTTCGACCTCTTGGGGGTCTCCTGGGGCACTTGCTTGAACCGCACTTGCTTGAGGCATTCTGACTTGCCGCCCGCCCAGCTCCTCAACCCGCCGGGTCGCAGCGTCGCTGACAAGAAAGTCCATGTTGACGAGCAGGCGTCCCCGCGCGATGCGCGCCGCGTCCAGTTCCCGCTATGTGATTCGCAGCGCCGACGAGGTGAAAGAACATGTTGGCAAACGTAACGTCGACGTTGCGGTGCTTTTTGACAGGTAGGACGGGGGGTCCCGCGTAGGGTTGGCTAGGCGTCCGCGCGCGATGTGCGCTGCGTCCCGTTCCTGCTACAGTTTTCGCAGCGTCGACGACAAGAAAGCCAATGCTGACGAGAAGAACGCTGATTTTGTATAGTTTTTTGGTGGGTCGGACGCGACCACCCGCTTGGGGCCACCCGAGCGATGTTCATTCCGGTCCTTTCTGTTACATGTTTCGCAACTCGTCGACACTCTGGCGAGGAAAAAATGGAGTTCCTGTTGTTTCTTGACAGTTAGGACGGGGCGGTTGCTATTGTCCGGCTAGATGGGGATGTGGGGGTGTTTAATCATAAGAAGTAATGATGGGGGTGGGGGTGGGTGCGCGTGCGGGTGCGGGTGCGTGGGCGTGTGGATGTGTGTGTGTTGTGTTTGTGTTTGTGTTTGGAAGTCGAGCATATTACAAAAGACCCTTTGGGTCTTAGAAGGCGCGGGCCTTCCCGGTAGATGCCTTCTAAGAAGCCTTCCCCCCCTGCCCCCTTGTGCGCGCCGCCACGGAGGAGGAGGAAGAGGAGGAGAAGGAGGAGGAGGGACAAAAAAGGGAGGAGGAGGAGGAGGAAAAAGAGAAGGAGGATCACTGACCCTTCTTCCATGTTTGCGAGCGGGCCGCCATTAACAGTTACTCGGTGGAACAGGAAAGACCGAGGAATTGCTAATTGGGGACACCCCTTGCTCGGGGAGCCCCCAACTCGCAGCCTGTTGCGGGGGCTGCTAGATGGAGGCCAGCCGGGGCTAGCAGTTCCCAGGGCGGTTTCCCAAAAGGGGGCAATTTGCGCGCAGCGGTCGCAGCAGCGGCCATCTGGCGGCTGAGCGACCCTGCCCTCCTCCGAGGATGGCGGGGGACGTACCAACGATCAGGGGCGAAATGCTGCAAAGGGGGGAGGAGGACGGGGTAATGCGGCGGAGCGGGTGATCGAGGTTGGAGGGGACAGGGGGTGGAGGTTGCCTCGGTTAGGGGCAGCGCGTGGGAACAAAAAACTGGGGTAGCACCGCCAATGTGGGGCCGCCATACGCGCTGGCTGGAGGCAGGGCCCCGATCGACGAGCGTCGCTCGGACTGGAGCCTGGCCGAGCTTCAGGTTCGACCGGAGGCGCCACCCGCCCGATGCCCCACCAGGCGAGCGGGACACATTAACCTGCACAATGACTGCGAAGCAGACTCAGGCGTTATAACTCTTTGCCTACAACAGCAGAGTGTCACAGGCTACCCCCGAACGTATGGCTGAATGGAGCCGGGCCGGCAAAGCCTAACGACCCTGCCCTCCCCGAAGTTGGGGGGGAGGTGCCGACGAGCAGGGGCGATGCCTTGCGAAGGGGGGGGGAGGAGGCCACAGCAGAAGCAGAGTGAAGTGGAGAAGCGCGCGCGTACCAGTGGGAAGGGGAGAGAGAAGGCAGGGAGACGGCTAGCTGGGGTGAGGTGGAGGAGCGGGCGAGGAGGAGGAGGAGGAGGAGGAGGAGGAGGAGGAGGAGGAGGAGGGTCTGGGGCTGCCTGGGTTAGGGGCAGCACGTGGGAATTGCCTGGATTAGGGGCAGCACGTGGCGCATGCCGCACTATCCCTGCATGCGGCCGGAAGCCCAACAAAGTTCTGCCCCTGAACTTGCCTACACCTTAGGCGATGTTTAAGAAAACTAAAATTTTCGGCCAGAGTCTCGATTATTCTTAATGTTTCAATGTGAATCTTACAAGTTTGGTAGAAATTTGGAGTTTTTATTCAAATTCTGAGACTATGAATTTCTTAACCCATGATTTCTTAAGCATTTCGCAGGGTGTACAACGCGGCCCCAATATGATAATGAGGTTGCTGATGTGTGCCGCTGGTACAAGGCAGAAGCTGGCTGGGGCTGGCAACCTGCTCCGCTGTGCCTCTCCCCACTGTTCGGGGTCTAAGCTGGTAGCAGTGCATACCATGGGGAGGGGGCGAGCAGGCAATGCAGCTGAAAAGGTGCGGCACAACGGCGGAGCGGGCGATTGGGGTTGGAGGGGACAGGGGCTGGAGGCAGCCTCGGTTTCGGGCAGCACGTCGGAAGAGACTAGGGTGGCAGCGCTATTGAGAGGCCGCCGTACGCGATGGCTCAAGGAGGAGCCCCGCTCGGCGAGCTTCGCTCGGACTGAAGCCTGTCCGAGCTTCAGCTTTGACCAGAGACGCCACCCGCCCGATGCCCTACCGGCGCGCCAGGTGGGCCACTGGACGCCATTATTTTGCACCCCGTTCAACAAAGGGTTACCCACCTGGCTAGCAGGACCCATTCACCTGCCCGTTGATTGCGAAGCTGACTCTGCAGAGTGTCACAGGCTACCCCCGAACGCGTGGCCGAACGGCGGAGGGCCGGCAACGCCCGACGACCCTGCCATCCCCAGAAGTTGGAGCGGATGTGCCGACGAGCAGGGGCGATGTCTTGCGAAGGTGGGGGGGGAAGCTCATCATAAGCAGAATGAAGTGGAGGAGCGCACAATGACCTCCCGATTCTTTGGGGGGCGAGCGCTGCCATGGGTTCGAGGATTTCCCTGCTGCGCGGGGTCCACGCTGGGAGCAGCGCGTGCCATGGGGAAGGGGAGAGAGACGGCAGGGAGACGGCTGGCTGTGGTGAGGCGGATGAGCGGGCGAGCGGGTGGGAAGTAAAGGCGAGCGGGTGAGCGGGGTTGGAGGGGACAGGGGGTGGAGGCGGCCTCGGTTTCGGGCAGCGTGTGGGAAGAGACTAGGGTGACAGCGCGATTGAGAGGCCGCCGTGCGCGCTGGCTGGAGGCAGGGCCCCGCTCGGCGAGCGTCGTTCGGACTGGAGCCTGGCAGAGATTATGATTTGACCGGAGACGCCACCCGCCCGATGCCCTGCTGGCGCGCCAGGGGGGCCCTGGAACCCCTAATATTCTACACCCGTGTAAACAACGGGTTACCCACAAGGCTAGCGGGACCCATTATAACCTGCACATTGAAGGCAGGGAGACGGCAAAGTTGGGGTAGCGCGGCGGAGCACGAGCGGGGTTGGTGAGGACAGGGGGTGGAGGCTACTTCGGTTACGGGCAGCACGTGGGAAGAGACTGGAGTGGCAGCGCCAATGTGGGGCAAAAGGAGGAGGAGGAAGGAAGCGGAGGAGGAGGAGGAGGAGGAGGAGGAGGAGGAGGAAGCG
>CAUYUJ010014853.1:145000-179433 GCA_963575745.1 Prorocentrum cordatum | reverse complement strand
CCTCCTCCTCCTCCTCCTCCCTCCTCCTCCTCCTCCTCCTCTTCCTCCTCCTCTTCCTCCTCCTTCTCTACAGTGGAGGCCCATGCCAAGAAACACCCTGCTTGCCTCCAGGGTGCCCTGGGCTTCGTGGTTCCCGATGGTTCTTCAATGGACAGCGTGACGTTCCCACACCAAAAATCGATGGACGTCCTTGGGTCTCAGGGTTGGGTTTCTGCGGAAGGTGTCTTGTGGTCGAGCCCCCTTAAGCCCCCGCCGCTGGCCTTGCCCAGGCCAGATTCTCTCGGGTCATGAGGATTTCGCCATCACAGTCCTCCTCGCGTCGTGCAGCAATCACGGCGGGAGTTTTTTCTGAAGTTTCCGCCTCTGCGGGGCCCTTGCCAGGCACCGAGGCCGTCAACAATTTGCTCAGGATGAAAAGCCGGTCCTGGGGAAGGGGTCCAGACCTCGGGGGGCCGACGTTGTGAAAAATCTCCCCGTCGGGGGTCTGCAAGATGGGGGAAAAGGGATCCTGAGGGAAAAGGGCTCCCAGATTTTTCACCGTTTTCACGAGCCCCGGTCCCCGGGGCTGGTAAAAAACGACTCCGGATGAAACAGAAATCGTCCTGGGGAAAGGCTCCAGGGTCCAGAACCCGTTTTCCTCAGGACCTGGCTTCCCCCATGTAAGGAAAATCGCGACGGTTGGTTGTTCGCTATTGTCGGTCCCTGGGGGCGCTTACCTGCCTTCGGGAGCATCAAAAAACAATTCGGGATGAAAGACCGGTCCTGCGGAGTGTGTCAAGATGTCTGGGGGTCGACGACGTTACGAAAAACAATAAAAAAACATGATACCAGAGAAAAACCCAATCAGATTGTTGTTGGGGCGATGGGGCTATAGGACTATATTTCTATAGGGCTATGGGGCTATAGGGCTATATAGGCTATATGTCTATAAGGGTATAGTGCTATAGGGCATTGGGCTATAGAGGTTATAGGACTATATGGCTATGGGGCTATAGAACTATATATCTATAGAACTATGTGGCTATAGGGTTTTAAGGCTCTAGAGCTACAGGGCTCTAGGGCTATAGGGCTATAGGGCCATGGAGCTATAGGGCTATAGAGTTATAGGGCTATAGGGTACCCGGGCACCCCCAGGCACCTCCGGGCACCCCCGAGCATCCGGGCACCCGGGCACCCACGGGCACCCGGGCATCCGGCCACCGGCCACCAAAATCGGGCACCCGGGCACCCCCGGGCACCCCCAGGCACTCGGGCACCCGGCCAACGGCCACCAAATCGGCGCCCCACCTCACCTAACCATATGAATCCGCTTGGACCCCTACAGAGGCAAGCTCTGATTGGGGAATGACGTCGGGGGTCTGGGAACTGCTGTGCCTCGAAGAGGAACAACTGCAGACCCCCTGAGATCCTGGCGTCTCAATTCCCAACCATCCTTTGGTGTTGGATCCTCGTTAAGTGGAGACATTGCCCCGCGTCTCGTCTCCTCTCCTCTCTTCCTTCTCATGCTCCCCCTCATCCCATCCGTGCCCCTGCCTCCATATACCAACCATTTTGCAAACCCCTCACGCGCTTCGTGACCACATGGCGAGCTCCACCGAAGGCCCCAGTGGCCGCGTTCGCATGCGTCCGCCCCGCCCGTTTCAGCGCTTCGTGGCCCCCCTGGGAGCTCCACCGAGGGCCCCGGTAGCCGCTGTTGCATGCGCCCGCGCCACCCAGTACAGCGTTTTGTGGCCCCAGATTAGAAGCTCCACCGAATGCCCCAGTGGCCGCGGCCGCGTGCGTCTGCCCCATCCAAAACAAAGATTCGTACCCCCCCAGGGAGCCCCACTCAAGCCCCAGTGGCCGCGGCCGCATGTTTCTCCCCGCCCAGTACAGCGCTTCGTGGCCCCACCGGGAGCCCCACTGGAAGCTCCAATGGCCGTGGCCGCGTGCACTGGAGGCTTCATTGGCGACGTTCGCATGCGGACCCGGGGCCCATGCCGGCCCACTCTCACGCGCTTTGCGGCCCAATAGGGAGTTCCACCCAAGACCCTTATGGCGCAGTTCGCATTCACTCCCCACCACCACCACCACCATTACGGCACCCCCCTCACGCGTTACGTGGCCCCAAAGGGATCTCTACCGAAAGCGGGAATCACAACGCGGTGTGCACAATTGCTTATGGTTGGGCCTTTCACCAAGATAGTTCCAATATCGGCGTCCCCAGAAGTCCTGCCTGATCCTTTCCCTAGTGTTTATTTTTCATTCCCAGTGGCTTTGTGACAGACCCAAGGCCTGGCGAGGGCCCCTGCAGTGCGAATCCCACCAAAAACCTCGCCGCCTGATTCTTTCACACCAGCATGCCAGGCATGCCATAAATGACCCCCCCAGGCATGCCATGCCTGGGGGGGTCATTTATGTCTGTGCCGCTTCCCTCTTCGAGGAAGCATTGAAATCCGAAGCCACGACGGCACACAATATCGCTAACCAGAACTCGACCGCAGTCCTGGACCCCATCTCTCTGCGGCACATTTCGAGCCAGATCGATCTGTCAGAACCCAACGGTCCGAAACACTGCAAAATCGTTTGTTGCAGACAACTATCCTGGCGAAGGACCTAACCATATGCAGTTGTGAATAACGCGTTGTGGGTACTGCTGGTGGTGGAGTTCTATCTGGAGCCACGAAGCGTGTGAGGGGTGTGTCGAAATGAATCCGGTGGTGCCATACGAGCCCTGCCACTGGGGCCTTCGGTGGAGCTCCCTATGTGGCTACGAAGCGTGTGAGGGGTGTGCCGAAATTGCACAGGGAGTCACGCGAATCCTACCACGTGTGGCTTCAGTGGACCCCGCTTATGGGGCCACAACACGTGTGAGGGGTGTGCCAATGGGGCCCCGTGGTGCCAGCGGTGTGCCGAAATGTCGCGGGGTGTCTCATGCGGATCTTGCCACTGGGGGCTTCAGTGGACCTCCCTACGGGGCCACGAGCCGTGTGAGGAGTGTGCCAGAATTGGCCGGTGGGGTGCATGCGAACGTCACCTGGTGCTTTAGGTGGAGATCCCTATGGGACCACGAAGCGTGTGAGGGGCGTTCGAACCTTGCCACTGGAGCCTTCGGAGGAGCTCCGTATGGGGCAAAAAATGGGGCGGGGGGACGCATGCGAACCTTGCCGCAGGGGCATTCGGAGGGGCTCTGTATGGAGCTACGAAGCGTCTGAGAAGTGTGTCGGAATGCTGCGGGAGGATGCATGCGAGCCCTGCCACTGGGGCCGTCGGAGGAGTTCCTTGTAGGGACACGAAGCGCGTGGTGTGTGCCGAAATCGGGCGGGTGACGCATGCGAGCCTTGCCAATGAGGGCTTCGGAGGAGCTTCCCATGGGGCCACGAGCCGTGAGATGGGTGTGCCGAAATGTGGTGGGGGACACATTGGAAGAGCTCTCTATGGGGTTCGGACGAGCTCCCCATGGCACCACGTAGTGTGCGAGGGGTGTGCCGAAGTATGGCGGGGAGACGCATGCGCACCCTGCCACTGGGTCTTCTGAGGAGATCCCTTTGGGGCTACAAGCCTGTGAGAGGTGTGCCGACATGGTGCGGGGGGATAAATGTGGACCCCGCCATTGGGGCCTTCGGTGGAGCTCCCTATGGAGCCACGGAACGCGTGAGTGGTTTGCCGAAATGGTCGATATGCAGAGGTTTGAAGCAGGGATGCGGGGTGGGATTTGGAGGGGGGCAGCGGGAGAGAAGGGTGGGAGATGAGGAACGCGGGGCATTGATTCCTCAAAACGCGAACCCAACACCACAGGATGGTTCGGAAAAATACGACGCCATGATCTCAGTCGTTGCGGCCGCGGCCACTGCGGCCGTAAGTGGAGCTCCGTATGGGGCTACGAAGCGCTGTACTGGGTGGGGGAGACTCATGTGGACCCTCCCATTGGCGCCTTCCATGGAGCTTCCTATTTCCTCTGGGGCCACGAAAATGTTCGAGGGGTGTTCCGCGTGGGGCGGGGAGACGCATGTGAACCCTCCCGCTGGGGCCTTCGGTGGAGCTCCTTCTGGGGCCACAGGGCGTGTGAGGGTTATGCCGGCATGTGGCTGAGAGACTCACGTGGGCCCTCCCACTGTGGCCTCCGGCAGAGCTCACCATAGGGCCACGAAACGGTGGAGGGGTGTGCCGAAACAAGGTGGGGGGGCGCAGGTGGACCCTCCCACGGAGGCCTTCGGCGGAACTCCCGGGGAGGGCACGAAGCGTGTGCGGGGTGTGCCGAAGTGGTGCGGGGAAGCGCATGGGGGCCACGAAGCGTGTGAGGGGTGTGCCGAAATAGGGTGGGGAGACGCATATGGATCATCCCACTGGAGCGTCCAGTGGAGCTCCCTCTGGGGCCACAAAACGTGCCAGGGGTGTGCCCAAATGGGGTGGGGGCTTCGGTGGAGCTCCCTATGCGGCCACGAAGCGTGTAAGGTGTGTGTGTGTGTGCCGAAATGAAGCCTCTCACTGGGGACTTCGGTGGAGCTGCTTTTTCTGGGCCACGGGACTTGTGCGGGGTGTGCCGACATTGAGCGTGGAGACGCACGTGGACCCTCCGATTGGGGCCCTTCGGTGGAGCTCCCCATGGGGCCACGGAACGTTTGAGCGGAAGGCTGAAAGGGAGCGGGGAGAGGCATGTGGACCCTCCTATTGGGACCTTCGGTGGAGCTGCCCAATCCGTATGGGGCCACGAAGTATGTGTGGGGTGTGCCGATATGGGGCGGGGAGACGCATGTGGACCCTCCAAATGAGGCCTTCGGTGAAGCTCCGTATGGAGCCACGGAGCTTGTGAAGAGTGCGCCGACATGGGGCGGAGGAGCGCATGTGGAACCCTCCCACGGAAGCCTTCGGTGGAACGCTTTGTGAGGGCACGAAAGTGTAAGGGGTGTGCCGCTAATGGGGCCGGGGACCGTATGTGGACCCTCCCGCTGGGGCCTTCGGTGGAGCGTCCTATGGGACCACAAAACGTGTCAGTTGTGTGCCGGGCGGGGAGACGCATGCGGACCCTCCCACCGGGGCCTTCAGTGGAGCTCCCTATGCGGCCACGAAGCGTGAGCGGGGTGTGCCGAAGTGAGGCGTGGAGACGCATGTGGACCTTCTCACTGGGGCCTTCGGTGGAACTCCGTGTTGGGCACGAAACGCGTGCGGGGTGTGTGCCGAAATGATGCGGGGAAACGCATGTGGACCTTCCACCAGGGTCTCCAGTGGAGCTCCCTATGGGGCCATTAAACGTGTGAGGGGTGTGCCGAAATGTGGCGGGAGACGCATGTGGATCCTCCAACGGGGGCCTTAGGTGGAGCTTGGTGTGTGGGCACGAAACGTGTGCGGGGTGTGTGCCGAAATGATGCGGGGAAACGCATGTGGACTTCCCACCAGGGCTATGGGGCCACAAAACGTGTGAGGGGGTGTGCCTAAACGTGGCGGGAGACGCATGTGGATCCTCCATCGGGGGCCTTAGGTGGAGCTTGGTATGTGGGCACGAAACGTGGGAGGGGTGTTCCGAAATGAGGCGGGGAGACGCATGTGGACCTTCCCACTGGGGCCTCTGGTGGAGCTCCCTATAGGGCCACGAAGCTTGTGAGGGGTGTTCGCGACACGTGTGGGATGGGGCCGAAGTGGGGCAAAGAAACACAGGGGGGATCATCCCACTGGAGCGTCTGGTGGAGCTCTCTATGGGGCCACAAAACGTGTGAGGGGTGTGCCGAAATGGGGCGCGGAGACGCATGTGGACCCTCCCACTGGTGCCTTTTGTGGAGCTCCCTGTGGGGCCACGAAGAGTGTGAGGGGTGTTCCGACATGGTTGTGCGGATGGCAGAGGCAATGATGAGAGGAGCTTGAGGAGGAGCTGGAGGAGGAGGAGGAGGAGGAGGAGGAGTCAGGGAGGAACGCGGGGCGATGTCCCCTTCAGAACGAGGACCCACCACCACAGAAAGGCTGGAAACGGCAAGACATCGCATGTCTGGAGCAACACA
Source organism: Prorocentrum cordatum (assembly GCA_963575745.1). NCBI lineage: Eukaryota > Dinophyceae > Prorocentrales > Prorocentraceae > Prorocentrum > Prorocentrum cordatum. Next base: position 173,461 of record CAUYUJ010014853.1, on the reverse strand, counting down.
TGTTCCCTATATCCCTCCCTCTCTCACTGAGCTGGAATTTTCCCTTCCATGTTTGTCCTTCACGGGCTAGGTACCCTTCCATGTTGTCAACCTCGGTCACTATTTCTTTCGTGCCTTTGATTATTCCCAGGCCCTACATCAAGTTTTGCTTCCCCGAAGATCTTCCCATGCCGCACTGCGTAATTTCACCGGTTTCCCTGCGCTACTCTCTTTCCTTGATTTCCCTTTTCCATAGCGGGATACATGATGTAATGCGAGTTGACCTGGCACCTGTGCCGCTGGGTGCCCTCGTGGCGTCCCAGGAAAACAGGCGGGTTGGCAGCCTGAGCGTCACCACAGCTCGACGGGGCTGTGGGAGAGACTCTTGCCCTGTGGTTGGCCAGCCACAGTAGGTGCGGGCCCGCCGTACCATCCCTGAGAGGCCCGATGGGGTTACTCGAAGGGGTCCTCCGACGTCGGGGGCGTGGGAACTTAAGTCCTTGGGCGGCGGGGCCTCCGCTGTTTGAGGCCGGCGGCCCAGTGGGGGTGGTGCCGGTGGCCGTGTCTCGGGGTGGCATCTCGAGGCACCTCGCCACGGCGGCGCGGATAACGCCTGGGGCGGGTCCGTGCCGCCGTTCGTGTTGCGAGGTCCGGCTGCATGTGAATTCATGCAGGCACCGTGGGCACCTCCCTTCGGGTTGTGTCGCCCAGGTGTTCTGTCCGGGCAAAAGAAATGTGAGTTGACCTAGCTTACATCACTCGACAATGTGTTGGTTATCTATATAGATTCCTATGTATCTCTCTTTGTTTATCTGCCCTCCCTCTCTCTCTGTCTATATATATATATATATCACTGTCCTTCTCTCTCTACACATATATATAGATTGAGCATTCCATCGCTCTTTCGATTCCACCCTCTCTCTCTTGCTCTCTCTCTCTCTCTCGGTCTCTCTCTCTCTCTCTCTTTCTCTTTCTCTCTCTCTCTCTTTCTTTCTCCCTCTCTCTCTCTCTCCATTCCTCTGTTTCTTTCTCTCCCTCTCTCTATTTATCTTTCCCTCTCTCTCCCTCTCTTCCTGTCTTTCTGTCTCTCTGCTTCTCTCTCTATATGTCTGTATTGTTCCCTCTCTCTCTCTCTCTCTCTCTCTCTCTCTTTCTCTCTCTATATATATATATATAAACATGTGTATATATAGGCTTCGCTTGGACGTGCGCATGTTTTCGGCGAGGACCATCGTGGAGCATCCTGGATGGTCGAGCCAGAAAAACGCACGACACCAAACCATGCACAGGGAATGGAAGTCCGGCCGATGGCGAGATGCCCTTCCTTCTCCCTCGCCCTCTCTCTCTCTCTCCCTCCCTCTCTCTCTTCCCTCTCTCTAGAACTCTCCTTCTTCCTTCCCGCCCCCTTACAGTGGTGGCCCATGCCAAGAAACACCCTGCTTGCCTCCAGGTGCCCTGGGTTTCTTGGGTTTCGATGGTTTTTCAATGGGAAGCGTGACGTTCCCACACTTTAAGGAATGGGCGTCCCGGGGTCTCAAAGGGTTGGGTTTCTTGTGGAAGGTTTCTTGTGGATCGGCCCCAACTGTACTGGCGACTGCCCTCCTGGGCCCCCTCTCCAGACAGCCGGGGGATCAGCAGCGGGGGCGGTTGGTGGACAATCCCGCCCAGGGAAGGGAGGGGCCTTGGCCTTGGCCCAGCAGGAGTGTGCGGCCCGGGCCTCGCTTCGAGAGGACCATAACGGGACGGCGCGCCTGGAGGCTCCAAGGGCCCTTATAAATGGAGGCCAGACCGCCATGCTGGCAGTTCTGTTCTCGTTCCCAGACCCCCTCGGGTCATGAAACAGTCCTGACGGGAGGACTTTCGCCATGTTCGGCCTCTGGAGGCTCTCACCCGGCCTCGGGACCGTCAAAAAACGACGCAGGATGGGAAGCGGGTCCCCGGGAAGGGGTCTGGACTTCTGGGGGTCGACGTCCTGAAAAAATCACGACGTCGGAAGTCCAGGTTGAGAGCCAGACATGCCCGGGTCGTGGTAAACACGGCGGTTTTGATAATTTCTCGGCCCCAGGCGCGCGGGGACCCTCGCCGGGACCCAGAACACAGCAAACAAGCAACTCGGGATGCAGAGCCGCCCCTGAGGAGAAGGCCGGGACTTCCGGGGGCCCTGTATACAGAAAGCAAGACCCAGACCCCCGACGTCATGATTTTTTCATAACCTCGACCCCCAGAGGTCCGGACCCCTTCCCCGGGACCGGCTTCCCATCCTGCGTCGTGTTGTCCACTGTCCCGAGGCCCAGCGAGGGCCTCCAGAGGCCGAAAATAGGGAAAGGCCTCCCGCCTGGATTTGTTCATGCCCCGAGGGGGTCTGGGGACATCGCAGGGCCGGGGAGCTTTCTATAGGCTCTCGAGCCTCCGGGCTCCGTCTCGCCTTCGATCTCGCGTCCAAGCAAAAAGGGTGCTGTCCGCCGATCTCGGCGGGGGTCGGACCCTCGCCTCTGTGTTTTGTTTTCGCTTTTCTCCGGCATAGCTCGAGCAGGGGCGAGGCGCCCCGGCTTGTGTCTCCAGGCCCACCAGTTGGATGTTCTAAGAACCGTTTGTGGGTCGGACGAAGTTCGGTGGCGGCCAAGAGGGGGGCTGGTGACTAGGGGGGGGATATCATGGCGTGGGCCATGTCATGTCCCCAGATTTCATGGCGCCTCTTCTTATTTCAATACGTCCCCGGCCGCCCCCTGGGCCGCGCACATTCTGCCGGCCATGATTTGCGCCCCCCCTCTGGAACGCCCCCCCCCCTTGGCCGCCCCCGATGTTTGTGGGTCGCGCGAAATGTTCTCAGAACATTTCTGGCTGGGACTCTCTCGTTCTGACGCCTCGGGCTCATGTTATAAGAACACTGTCATTGTCATAGGAGCACTTCTGGGTTCTAAGAACTTTCATGGTAGGCCTATAGGAATGCCGGGACGGTCGGTCCCTGCTCGATCAGCTGCGCCTGGCGAGAGTCAAGGGGCGCCACCATATCGTCCCAGACGGATTTCCTGGGGGCCGACGCCCCCACCGCTCCTCCTCCTCCTCCTCCTCCTCCTCCTCCTCCTCCTCCTCCTCCTCGTCCTCCTTCTCCTCCTCCTCCTCTTCCTCCTCCTCCTCCTCCTCCTCTTCCTCCTCCTCGAATCAGCGGCTGGACTGGGCTCGAGGAGTTGGTCCAGGTGCTGTCTGGGGTTTGTCGATTAGACGTAAGAGTGACCGTTGGTGCGGGCCAAATGGGGCATCCGAATCGCCAAACGCGAGGCGGCAGAGGCGTCTGGCGCGCTTGTGTTTGGTCCCCCCGCGGCCCCCCAAAAGCCGCGCACCACAGGTCACTCTTACCCAGGGTCACTCTTGCGTGTAGCCGAGTCTGGTCGAGGGACAGAGTTTGAGCACATCATCGCTGGAGCGGGTACGAGTGGTGCTTGTCTTTCCTACGCGCGCCCGGGCTTGCGGTGAGGCCATGCTTCCACGATCCTCCCGCCTGTGTCCAGCATGTGTGCCCTGGTGGACCTCGTGTTGGACCTGCACACTTCTGCTTGCATGCACATTCGTATCCTGCCGGATTTCAGTAGTTTGCGCTAAGATGCCAACCCCCATGGCACGATATACGTTTCTCTATTCCCAGCCCTCCTGGTTGTTGGGTCCTCGTTTTGAATCAGCAGCGCCGCGCCCAACCTCCTCACCTCTTCGCCTCCCCCCTCCGCCTCCCCTTCCTGATGTCATTGCTCTCTTTGTGTTCAATGCGGCACGCTTCGTGGCCCCATAGGGAGCCCCACACAAATCTCCAGTGAGGGCGCCAGTATGGCACCACAGCCTCATTCCGGCACTCCCTCGCACGTTCTGTGGCCCCATATGGATCTCCACCTATGGGCCAAGTGAGGGCGCCCTCATGTCACTACCTCCCCCACTTCGCGCACCACTCACACGTTTCGTGGCCCCATAGGGATCTCCACCTACGGCCCCAGTGAGGGAGTCTGTATGGTATCACCGGCTCATTTCGGCACACCACTCATTCGTTCCGCGGCCCCATAGGGGGCTCCAGTTACGGCCTAAGTGAGGGCTGCCGCATGACACCACCGCTCACACGGTTCGTGGCCTTATTTCGGCGCCTTATTCGAGGATCATGCCCCTTCGGCAGGCCAGTGTAAGGATTTCCAGCATTCAGATTGCATGCAGCTGCTCACGGTTGGGTCCTTCGCCTGGATAATTTTCTTGGCAGTTTGACATCTAGAGCAAGCGGATGACTGGCGTTGTCGTCGCCCTCGCATCGTCGCCGTCGCCAATATCGTCGTCACCATCATCACCCGCCCGCCCTGCCCGCCCACGTTATAGATTTTCGCGTCATTGCGCCAGCTGAGGTTCGCCAACGATTTGTGGGTGGATTGGTGGGATATTTGTTCGATCGGTGGAACCTGGGAGTTTCGAACCCAATTGCGCCGCATAGGTTGCACCGCACACACACACACACACACACATATAGTGCACCGTACACAGGTGCACCCCGTATATGCTCTTCTTTACAATGGTAATAAACCCCCCCTTCACACGCGACATCTGACCTTCCCAGATAATGCGCTACGAGGCACGCGTGCTCTCCAAATATGTTTCAAAGAACATGTTTTTTTCAAGTATCAAGATCAAGATATGGTCAGCAAGGAACTGCAACATAAGAATAGGGATTCCAACCAAGCAGTTGCTAGAATGATGCGCCCGTCCTTGCTAAAAAGCCGTAAGAAAACAGTTGGCGTCCATCCTTTCCATGCGAGCGTGTGGGTCATTTTTCGCCCTCATGTCGAACACGTCCAAGCACCATCGCGTGCCAACTATGTCAAATATTGCCGTGCGGACCGCGCGCGTCCGCCGCGCGCGCACATCGAAATCGTTTCAAAACCATTCGTACTCAAGCAATGTCAGCGCAGATGTGCACACATGGACACGAACTCCAAATGGTTTTCAACAAAACACATGTCAGTAAGCTTGAATGCCTGCGGGCACACACGCTTTCTCATCGTCCTCGCCAGCACAATCATGAACATCATCGCCTGCGTCATCATTGAAATCGTCGGCATCATCACCATGGTCGAGATCATCAGTGCCGTTGTCATCGTCGACGTCGTCGCCCTTGTTTTCTTTTTTGCGCAGGCACTTCGTCCTTTGTCACTGCCATCAGCAGCACAATCGTCATCATCATCGCCAGCGTCATCGCTTCCCCCGCTGCTATCACGACAGTCCGCTTCATCGCCGTCGTCGTCGTCCGCGTCGTCGTTATCAACAACGCCCCCACCGTCTCCATCAACATCACTTGCGCAATCGTCGACGTTGCCGCTGTCGCCAACCAGTTGGGTATTGCCAACAAGTTGCTGGTGGATGGGTCTGATGGTTGCGCGAGCAGTGGAGTGACGGCTCCGAGACGGGCAAACACGATCGCACCACGTAGAATTCACAGCGTATGTTTTGTAGGTTTAGGGCAGCATAGCTTGCGTGGCACTGCTGAGTTTAAACTCGCAACACTAGGTGAGCATCCTTGGCGTGTTGCTCAACAGAGGTCTCACGTTGAGAGTGCAATAGGCCACTACGTGGGGGTACACGCTGGCAATATTTGTAAAGTTGTGATCAGCGGGCCACTCGTGCCCTGAAACCGTGCAAGAGCTATAACGCACCCTTATGCAGTTTGCAGGGTGTTGTCAGCCATCAAGTCGGTTGTGGCTCGATTCGACAGGTCGTGTAGTTGAACATGCTGGTTCTGCATCAGGAAAGAAGGCGTTCGTCAGACTGGAAGTGCAAGGTCCGCGACTGCGTCCAGTGCGTTCCTTTCTTGCAGCGCGTCGTGTTCCCAAGTGTTGTATTTGCGCAGTGGTCGGAGATGTGCTCTGCGCTTTGCCTTCATGCTCCAGGGAGGCCGATCTTCTCCTGACTACACAAGGTGCTTCGAAGATGATTCGAGGGTCTAGGATTCGTTCGCCCAGAGTTCCACAGCGCGCTTAGCAGCACACAGGTGTGTATGAAACTCCACGCAGCCTTAAACTGTGATGTCTGCAGATGAAGTTCCCCGGAGGCTTTCTGCGATGCCTGATAAAACGTCCGTCCTTTCTTTTCATCTATGGTTTGAGTGCGGGCGCTCATTGCCACACGCTCTGCAGCAGTAGCGAATGCCGCTGCGCGTGGCAGTCGCATGATGGACGTCGCTGCGTGTCATCACAGTTGTGTTCGGCCAGTCGGGGCAAGTTTGGGCGTTCGAGTTCCTGGCGTGACGCGCAAAGCAGTATCACGTGTGTTTTTTGTCTGCCCTGCAGGTGCCTCCGCATTCCGCAGCCATCTGGGCTCCTGGCACGCTGCAGTGATGGGGGCCGCCAGCGCCCGCTGCCTCCGAGACAATGATGCCTGCGGCCAGGGCGGCGCCGCCGCCGCTGGCGGCTCGCCTGCTCCTGTTCGCGGTGGCCGCGCCGCTGCTCCCCACGGGCGCCGCCCGCGGGGCTTGCCACTGCGGCTGCTGTGAGGTGGAGGTGCGCCGCGGCCAGGACTCCCTCGAGGGCAGCGGGCGGCTCGAGTGCACGTACGCGGAGCCCGGACTGCGATACGCCTCGCCGTTCAGAGCTCCGGCAGCTGCGTGCGAGAGCTTGTGCCTCCGGCCCGCCGCGGATCAAGTGCTGACCGCGGTCGAGGCCCCCGACATGGACACGCAGCGCTTCTGCTTTTTCGAGTGCAAGCCGTCGCGCAACATCACGGAGGGTGCTGGCAAGGAAGCGCCCCGCCGCGGAGCGCAGCGACCAGATTGGCGGGGCGCCGCCTGCGAGCCCCTCGGCCTGCTGGAGGCGCAGGAGGTGCGGGACCCGAGCGGCAACGCGCTGCCTCCCATGGAGCAGGCGCACCTGGTCGCCAGCTTCCTCCCCGGAGGTGCGCGGGGATCCGCGTCTGCCGCGGGCGGCCCCGCGTCCAGGCAGTGATGGGCCCATTTTCCACCACCACCACCACCACCATAGGAAGGAGAGGGAGGAGGAGAAGGAGAAGGAGAAGGAGGAGGAGGAGGACGAGGAGGAGGATAGGAGGATAGGAGGAGGAGGAGGAGGAGGAGGAGGAGGAGGAGGAGGAGGAGAGGAGGAGGAGGAGGAGGAGGAGGAGGAGGAGGAGGAGGAGGAGGAGGGGAGGGAGGGGGAGGAGGAGGAGGATAGGAGGAGGAGGAGCATAGGAGGAGGAGGAGGAGGAGGAGGAGGAGGAGGACCTCCTCATCCTCCCCTGCTCCCCCGTCCCACATGTGGTAGCGGTGGTGGAGCAGTTGCCCACCAAGGCAGCCTGGCCCAACCGCCGAGCGGCCCGAGGGCGAGAGGTTCGGAGCGGCGCTGGCGGCCCTGCGGGCGCAGGGCGCGCAGCTGGCGGAGCTCGCGGGGCGCGCCACGGAGGCGGCCGCCGAGGCGGCCCAGGCCGCGAGGCGCACGGAGGAGCTGTCGTCCAGGGAGGACTGGACGGGGGAGAACTTACTAATGGGGATCCCCTCCTCTCTCCTTCCTCCTCCTCCTCCTTCTCTCCTCCTCCTCTTCCTCCTCCTCCTCCCCTCCTCCCTCCTCCTCCTCCTCCTCCTCCCTCCTCCTCCTCCTCCTCCTCCTCCTCCTCCCTCCTCCTCCTCCTCCTCCTCCTCCTCCTCCTCCTCCTCCCTCCTCCAACATGCCGCAGTGGTGGCGGAAAATCGGCCCCTCGAGGATGCCGCGCTCTCTGCCGGACGCGCAGCCGTGGAGGACGCCAGGCGCGCTGCGCAGCGGGCCCTGCGGGCCGAGTCGCAGGCCCGGGCGCTGCGCGACCGGGTGCGGCAGGATCGGGGAAACGTACTCCGGGTTCCATAATCAAGCAGGGGGGGTTACATTTGGCGGGGGGGTCTGATTTGAGCTGTCTTGAAGGGTCTGGGCAAAGTGCCGCCCTTTCATGGATGGTCTGGGGGGTCTATAACTTGTGGTTTGGGAGGGTTGTGACCCCCTCCCTTTTATTACGAAATCTGGAGTAAGGTTCGTGGGCGGCCAAGAGGGGGGTGAGGACTAGGGTTAAGTCGGCCTGTTCCTCTACGGGAGGAGGATGGAAAACTAGTCCACAAATAGTCAGGAGACGACTTTTCTATTATTCTTGAGTACATTGTTGGCATGTTTCGACTATTTTTGGTTTTTCGTCCAGAATCCGCATGCAGGGTGACATGCCCGACCTAAGACTAGGGGGGCGGATATCATGGCGTGGGCCGTGATGTTTCCCAGATTTCATGCTGCCTCTTCTTATCTCATTGCGCGCCTGGGTCCCCCACCTTGTCCGCGCACATGCCGCCCGCCATGATTTGCGCCCCCCCCTTCTTGGACGCTCCCCTCGGTGCCGCCCCCGATAAGCCGGAACTTGGGTTTGCCCACGTTTTTGGACGAGCGCGTCCTGGATTTTGACGGTCCGGTTTTCGTGGGATATCTGCAGCGGGAGCTCGCGTCAGCGTCCAGATTGGGCCTCGTCATTTTCACGATGGCTCCGTCAGGCCAACTCCAGCCCCCCGTACCCTTAAATCGGGCACGTCCCTACACAGGAGGAATATCCAAAGATAGTCAAAACACAGTCGGGTGAACGATGTTTCGAGCACTTTTGGTAATGTTTGAATATGTTTTGTATGTATTTTGTTTTTCGTCCAGAGTCCACCTCTAGGAGGGCCTGCCCGACCTAAGCGTACCCGAGTCTCACGTCTCCACGACAGGAGGTCCGGCAGGAGGCGTTCGGCATGGTGCCGCAGGTCCTCCGCTCGGTGCGGAGGGAGGCGCTGGCGGAGGCGGGGCGCCCGGCGCGGCGGCAGGCCATCTCGGGCTCCAGCGCCGAGTTGGCAGCCGCGCGGGCCTGAGAGAAGAGCCGCCGGGGAAGTGCAGAAACTCAGAGCCCCGAATCATCAGGGGTAACTCGGGTCAGGGATAACTCGGGTTCGTTTTTCGGGAATCCAAACCCGAGTTACCCCGGACCCGAGTTACCCCGGATAACTCGGGCGTCCAGAGCCCCGAATCATCAGGGGTAACTCGGGTCAGGGATAACTCGGGTTCCTTTTTTCGGGAATCCAAACCCGAGTTACCCCGGACCCGAGTTACCCCGGATAACTCGGGCGCCCAAGAAACAAACCAATCCGAGGGTGCCTGCGCTGGGCCGCATGTTTCGGATCCTTCGTGCCAGCGCGCGCACGACGTCATGGCGATAATAGTGCAAGACGAGGGGCTCGAAGATGCTCGCGTGTACGACCGCACGCGCGCCGGGCAAGTGCTAGGGATTGGTTGCCAGGGTCGTTGTATTTTACAGCGGGTATGGGAATGGCAGGGTAGTTGTTGCATGGCATGTTTTGCCGTGCGCTCTATGGGCTCAGAGAGACATTGCGGGGCCCGTCCAGCGATGTGTACTACGTGATTGGCGACCGCCTTGGAGCGAAGCTTTGCCCAATAGCAGTGAAATGATAGCTGGTTTTGCGAGGAAGAGAGATTATGTTTCGCCCTTGTTTCTCTTCCCTGCCCGCGCTTCCTCGGCTGCGCAGTTGGGGGGGGGTCCGCGGCGGCCGTGGAAGCGCCATGGACGCGCTGTTTGTGGTCATTGCGCTGCTGGCTCTTCTGCGCGCGCAACGAGAGCATAGCGAGAGAGCACTTTCATGCAGACTCTATATGGTCGGCTCCTCTGTTGTTGTGTTCTCTCTCTCTCTCTCTCTCTCTCCCCTCCTCGCTTTATCTCTCTCTCTCTCTGTCTCTCTCCCTATCTTTCCGTTCCCCAAGCAGTGTTTGCATTTTGGTATTCTTATTTTTTTCTACCGAAATTGGCCTGTCTGGCGGTCTGGTGGCTATGTTGTCGCCGTCGCCGCCCCGTCGCCGCCGCGTGGCCGCCCTTCGTCTGGGCCTGTCTGGCGGTCTTGCGGCTGTGTTGTCGTCGTCGCCACCCCGTCGCCGCCTCGTCGCCGCACGTCGTTTGGGCCTGTCTGGCGATCTGGCGGCTTGGTGTCGCCATCGACGCCACGTCGCCGCCTCAGCGCCGTCCGCCGTCTCGGCTTGGCGAACGGTCTGGCGTCTATGTTGTCGCCGTCGCCACCCCCGTCGCTGCCTCGTCGCCGCAAAGTCGTTTGGGTCTGGCTGTTGGTCTTGCGGCCATGTTGTCGCTATCACCGCCCCGTCCCGTCGCAGCCGCCCCGCTGCACAACAGATAGATCGCAACACATAGACTGCACCAAGTCGATTTCACGCCACATACATTGCAGCACATACATTGCAGCACATAGATTGTACAGCAAGCCTTGCACAACATATGTTGCTGCACCCGGCATGCTGCACCACACAGATTGCTCCGCATATGTTGCACAGCATGCATGATTCCACATTGTATTGCAGAAAGGATATTGTGCGACATCGATTGCACACCATATACCTACATTGCACCGCATGCAGTCAACATTGATAGTAAGGACGATCGGCTTCCAAAGGGTATGCTTGCATCCTTGCCTCTTTGGTCATCTTCGGTCCATCCTCAACCACTGTCGATGGTCAGCCCGCTCGAAAAGCTTCGACATGGGCATCCATGGCCCTTGCATCATTACCGCACATACTTATTCTTAGTTTTGACCGTAGTGTTTCACATGGTTTGCCAGCGTAAGTTGCGCAATCTAGATTGCACAACAGGTATTACACCACAGACGTTGCTTCACATATATTGCACCGCGTAGGTTCCTAGAAACATCCTGTTCGGCTTCCACGTGGATTGACACTTCACTTTCTCTCTCGTATGTATGTATGCATATGTGTCTATGTTTGTATCGTACACGATGCGCTTACGGCTGCCAGGCTTGCTCTGTTGCCGGGGTGATTGGAAGCTTCACGGATGCATGTTGCATGGCGCCTCTCATCAGGACCAGTGGAGCGTTTTGTTTATGATGGTTTGCCTTGTGCTTCCTTTCAGTACCGCCATCTCCATCCAGCAACGGCATAATGTCAGTTTGCAGTGTTGTCCATCGCTCGCTGAAAATAAGAATTCGTGGGCTCCCAGGTCCAATATACGTCAGGCGTCTTCCTATTTCAAGCGCCGAAGTAGTTCCCATGTTCCTTTCAGCGCCTTCCCACTACATCTTCTGAGACGGGCGGACACCCAAATTGTTGACGCTTCGCGAATCCCCACCAGCTCGCGTGCGCTAGGCAATCAGGTTCGCGCGTAGCCCGCCCGACTTCTGACGCTGCTGGCGCGCTCGCCTGCGGCCGCGACGAAAAAGAATCCTCACCAGCCCATCCAGAAACGATGTCCAGAGGAATTGCCTCGATCAGGGAAAGAGGAAGCCATTCTGAGACATCTTGGGATATCTTGAGCCACCTTGGAGGTCATGTTGGACTCTCCCAGGCGCTCTGGGAGTCATCTTAATCAGTGCCCCCCCAAGAGGCCAACATGTGGCTACAACCTTGCTAAAATCGATGATTTGGCATTCTCGCCGAGGCCTCTTGGAGCATCTTGGGTGCCCCTGGGGGGTCTCTTGGGGGGCCTCCTGGGGGCCTCTTGGGGGCCTCTTGGGGCCATCTTGGGGCCATCTTGGGACCTTTTGGGGCCTCCTGGGCGCTTCTTGGGGCCATCTTGGAGGAGATCGATGGAACAAGAGGGTAGCATCAATTAGCGTCCCCCCCCAGGAGGCCAAAATGGGGCCAAAACCTTAGTAAGGCCAATGATGTTGGCTTCCCCGCCGAGGCGGTTTTGGACGCTCCGACGACTCGCGAACCCCCCTGTCCAGGTCCATGGGGAGGGGGTAGGGGGAGAGGTAAACCCCTCCCCGAAGGGGAAGAAGGAAGGGTGGAAGAGGAAACTCCCTAAACCACCGACGCCCAGAGGGCTGGTGGGACTACTTCTGGCTTCCTTCTACGTCATACTTTCTACCCAATTCCTTGAAACGGTTGGCATTGCAGATTCACAAGCGGTTCCCGATATAATTGCATGACATTTCTGCTAGGTTTGCGATTGTTGACGGTTCGCGTATCACTGTCAGGCCATCCAGAAACAAATCATGCGCGAAAGGGATGGATTATGAGCGACAGAAAATGGTGGGGTACGAGTCGAAGCGAACGTGGGGTCAGCCCGAGCATCCACCAATGACTGCCAACTTTGGGGTCCCCGGGAGTCTCTAGGAGGCCTCATGGAGAAACCTTGGAGTCTTCCAGGGTGACGAGAGCAGGGCTGGACGAAGAATATTCTCTGCGACGCAGAACAAGCACCAAGGTCGGGGACAGCCGGGGGCATCGCCGAAATAATGCAATGAGCAGCGACTCAGTCCAATCGCCTGGGCCTGGAACAGCGGAGGACAAGCCCATACGAAGACAAATAGTGGCGATGCAGGGCGATCGCGCATGAGGGTCAGGGACAGTCGGGAACAGGGTCGCGCCAATGAAATTGGCGGCGACGCGAGGCAAGCACTTGGCAGCGACAGAAGGTAATCTTAATAGAGCACGAGTAAAAGCCACTTCCACTCAGCGCACGCACTTTGGATGTAAAATGAATGCGTAGGCGTCCTTAGTTTCGGTTCAACAGGTGTGGCAAAATGGCATTGGTCTCAGCCGGAGCACGCCTGGCAGTGTCGGCTGAAGTATGATTGGTGATTTGCAAGAGGAGGGGCGTGACGATGCCAGCAGTACGCAAGAGTCGCTGGAATTGGACAGCGCAGTGGTGACGGACTTTCGGGAGAAGTTTGCTCTTGGCGATTTCGCTGCGGCTTTCGAGATTCTGAGCGACGCCATCGCGGCGGGCAGCATCTCGAAGATCGAGAGGTTCATCGAGGCGGAGCTGGCCGGGTCTCGGGAGAGCGCTACCAGCATGGGTCAGGCAAGCATGCTGCTCGCTCGCGCCAGACTTGCCCTGGCGAGGCGGGAGCCAGGCCTGGCCGCGCAGAGCGCCAGGGATGCGCGCCGCATCGCGGACGAGCACGGTGAGAGAGGCCAGGACCTCCACGTTGCAGCGACGCTCCTCTTGGTCGACGCGCACCTCGCGAGTGACCAGCCCGACGAGGCCAAGGAAGTCGCCTGGAGCCTGCTGCGGCTGGCGCAGGGCGGCAGCTCCGCCAAGGCGATGGCCAAGTCGAAGGCCAGAGCCAGGCCAGAGCTCGAGGCGAAGGCGTACGCTGCCGTCGGTGCCGCCTGCTTGGCGGGCAGCGGCGTTCGTAGTATGGAGCAGGGCGCGGAGGCCGCCGAGCAGTCGTTGGCGATATCTAGGGGAGCGAACAATGACATAAGCATAAAAACTCGAAGGTCCGCGCGAATTTCTCGGATCGGCGCTGGGGCCCCCTGGCGGCGCCTCCGGCGCCGCCCCTGTTGCGCTCCGCCCGCCAGGGAGTGGGGTCGAGCTCCGATCCGAGAAATTCGCGTGGACCTCCAAGTTTTTATTATGTTTATGTCATTGTTCGTTCCCCTAATATCGCGGGCCTGCCACAGGCTGGCGGACGAGGCCGCTGCGCTCCACGTGCTCGCCCAGGCGCAGATGGCACTGGGCAACCTGGAGGGCAGCATGGACGCTGCGGAGCAGGCCGTCGCGGGATGGAGGAGGCTGGGCCGGGGCACCGAACTTGTCGCTTCCCTTGGCGTTCTGGTGCAGGCGCACGTCAGGCAGGGGAACCCACTCGCAGGGCTTCGGGCGTCCAACCGGGAACTGTCCGAGCAGCGGCGGAACGGCAGCCCGAGGGGCGTCGCGGACGTCTTGCGCTTCATTGCGGACACGCACTCCACGCTTGGCGAGCCAGTCAGCGCCCTGCACAATGCTCAGGAGGCCTTGGGCATCTACACAGCCCTGGGCGATCAGCTGTCGCAGGCGTCCGTGCTTTTAAGGATCGCAGAATTGCAGCCTCTGGTGGGAGCGCTGGCGGAGGCGACGAGCTCTGGAGAGCTGGCTCTCAAGATGTTCAGGACCATCGGGCACCGCCGTGGCGAAGAGGAGGCCATGAGCATCCTCAGCGGCTTGCTGGTGACGCGGGGGCTGCCAGAGCAGGCGCCCCGGCGTGCGGAGGCGCTGGAGCTGGCCCGAGAGCTGGCTAGGGCTGTCGAGGCTCGGGACGCGGGCAGGGTCGAGGCCCTCGAGGATGCCCTGGCGGACCTGGGCGGCCTCGTCACCGGCGAGGACATCCGCACCGCGCTGGCCCCGGTGCTGCTCGGCGACCCTGCTGCAGCGGGCTTCCTGCAGGGGCTGGGCTGGGACATGCGCTGGGCGACCGGAGGGCACGCCACGCTCGCGTGCTGCACGCCGCGCGAGTTCTACGCGGGCGCGCAGGCGGCGGGCATGAGCTACGGGCCGCAGTTCCGGACGGTGCACCCGGCCAGGCTCGGGAGCCACCGCGAGGGCAGTGCCGTGGCCCTGGCGGTCCTGCAGCTGCCGGCGGACGACCGCTGGCAGGCGCGGATGGGGTTCCGGCCCGGCATCCTCGACGGTGCGCTGCAGTGCCAGGGTATGCTGGACCGCTGACGGGGGCGGCGCCTGGCGATCAGGAGCACCGGTGGAGGCGATCCCGCTCGAGCGCCGCGCTGTCCCCCCCATCCTCAGTGAGACGCCCAGTCTATCTGGGCCCTGGGCCCCTCTCGCCCCTCCCTCTCCATGCAGGGATGCCGTGGTTTCCTCGTCCTCTTCCTTCCACTCCTCTTCGTCCTCCGTCCGCTTCCTTTGCCATCGTCGTCACCCTCGCGCTCCTCCTCCTCCTCCTCCTTCTCCTCCTCCTCCTCCTCCTCCGTCCTCGTCCTCGTTTTTCTCCTCCTCCTCCTACTCGTCATCATCCTCGTCCTCCTCCTCATCATCATCATCATCATCCTTGCCTCTTAGTCTTCAGCTTACTCTTCTACCCAATATGTTGCTTCAACTACTCCCTGCCTCATTGCGCGTGATTATCATACTCCTACTTGCACATTGATGCATCAGATTTTGCTTCCTCCTCCCCTTGCAGGTTTTCGCGGCTGCTGTAGCGGCTCTGCTCTACTATGCCCCCTGGCCGCCACCAGTCTTGCTCAACAGGGAGCGCCAGGAGGCAGCGGCGGCGGCAGCTCCCTCTGCGAAGCATCGAGGGCGGATGGACAGCAGTAGACACGTGTGTGTGTGTGTGTGTTGTGTGTGTGGGTGTGCGGGTGCGTGTGCGGGTGCGTGTGAGGGTGCATGTGTGTGTGCGTGCGTGTGTAAGTGTGTAAGTGTGTGCATGTGTGCGTGCGTGCGCGTGCGTGTGTGTGTGTGTGTGTGTATGTGTGTGTGCGTGCCTGCGCGCGCGCGTGTGTGTGTGTGTGTGCGTGCGTGCGTGCGTGCGTGCGTGCGTGCGTGCGTGCGTGCGTGCGTGCGTGCGTGCGTGCGTGCGTGCGTGCGTGCGTGTGTGCGTGTGCGTGTGCGTGTGATTGTATGTTTCGTGTGTGTGTGTGTGTGTGTGTGTACGTGTGCGTGTGCGTGTGCGTGTGCGTGTGCGTGTGCGTGTGCGTGTGCGTGTGCGTGTGCGTGTATGCTTGTGGGTGTGTGGGTGTGTGGGCGTGTGGGTGTGTGGGTTTGTGGGTGTGTAGGCGTGTGGGTGTGTGGGTGTGGGGGTGTGGGTGTTGGTGTTGGTGTGTGTGTGTGTGTCTGCGGCCCGCCATGGACTCCTCCGCGCGGCCTCGCGCGAGACCGCGGCGCCCAACAAGTGTCTGTGTGGACGCATGTGCGTGTCTGCTCGACTGTGTGCTCGAGTGTGTGTGTGTGCGTGTGCTCGAGTGTGTGCTCGAGTGTGTGCGTGTCTGCTCGAATGTGTGCTCGAGTGTGTGTGTGTGTGTGCTCGAGTGTGTGTGTGTGTGTCGCCGGCCCGTCGAGGGCGCAGCGTCCAGCCACCGCAGCAGCTGACCTGTAGCCTGTGCATGCATGCCGGCGTGGGTGGCTCCAGGGGCTCCAGAGGTCACCACGGGCCCGAGCAGGCAGTCCCCGGATCACCGAACGGGAAAAGAGTGCACAATCCGGGGCTCCCAGATGGGGTCGGAGCAGATGGGGTCGGAGGATCGCGCCGCGTCGCCGATGCATCGACGATGCGGCTCGCTGTGGGGCCCGCTTTGCTTCACGTCGACGTCGCCGATACATCACCGACGTCGACGACGCATCGCTGGTTCATCGTCGATGCATCGCCGAGGCATCGCCGGTGCATCGGCGATGCGGCGCGATCGTGCGACCTGACCTACTTCGACCCCATCCAGGAGACCTCTACACACACTCAAACCCAGAGATCCGATGTGTTTTTTTCAAGGCGGGGTCCCCGGAAGGGTCGACCCCTTCCCCAGGACTTGGTTTTCATCCTGAGTCGTTTTTTAATTGTCCCTGGGCCCGGTGAAGGCTCCTAAAGGCCGAAAATTGTAAAACACATACAAAAACGCCATTATTGTTTTTCCCCACCATCCTGTGGTGTTGGGTCCTCGTTTTGAAGAGTCAGCGCCCCGCGTTCCTCTCCTCTCCTACTCTTCCCTCTTCTCCTCCCCCTCCATCTTCCATCCTCATCCTATGCATCATCATCCTCATTTCTTCCTCATCATTACCATCATCATCATCATCATCATCATCATCATCATCATCATCATCATCATCGTCATCGTCATCGTCATCATCATCATCATCATCATCATCATCATCATCATCATCATCATCATCATGATTATCATCATCATCATCAGCAGCAGCAGCAGCAGCATCAGCAGCATCAGCATCAGCATCAGCATCAGCATCATCATCATCATCATCATCATCATCATCATCATCATCATCATCATCATCATCATCATCATCATCATCATCATCATCATCATCATCATTATCATCGAGTGCGGCACACCCCTCACACGTTTCGTGGCCCCATTGGGAGCTCCACCGAAGGCCCCAGTGGAAGGGTCCGCATGGCACCACTGCCCCATTTCGGCACACCCCTCGCACGGTTCGGGGCCCCATAGTGAGCTCCACCGAAGGCCCCTATCGGAGGGTCCGCATGGCACCACCGCCCCATTTCGGCACACCCCTTACACGTTTCGGGAGCTCCACCGAAGGTCCCAGTGGGAGGGTCCGCATGGCACCACCGCCCCATTTCGGCACACCCCTCGCACGGTTCATAGCCGTATAGGGAGCTCCACCGAAGGCCCCAGTGGGAGGGTCCGCATGGCACCACCGCCCCATACTGGCACACCTATCGCACGGTTTGTGGCGCCATAGGGAGCTCTACCGAAGGCCCCTTTGGGAAGGTCCGCATGGCACCCCCGCCACATTTCGGCACACCCCTCGCACGGTTCGTGGTTCCATAGGGAGCCCCACCGAAGGCCCCTTTGAGAGGGTCCGCATGGCACCACAGCCCCATTTCGGCACACCCCTTACACGGTGTGTGGCCCCATAGGGAGCTCCACCGAAGGCCCCAGTGGCAGGGTCCGCATGGGCTCTGCTGCGAACCCTGACGAGCGCCTTGTATTTTTTTTCTGCTCGCAGTGCATTGCTGTGCCCAGTGCCGCGGACGACCCCCGCGAGTCGCCGGAACTCCTCCCGGGCGACTGGCGCGCGTCGCGGGAACTCCGCGCTGCGCTCCGCTCAGAGCCGCGGCCATCAGGGCGCTACTAGCAGTGTCAGCGCGCAGAAGCATACGACCAACACGCCACAACATAAAAAAACAACATATTTCGACACATTTTCGGAGGCCGCATGATGAAACAAACTCTCTGGCTTGGCACACACAACGCTAGGGCAAAAGGGGAGAGAAAGACATGAGCTGGGAAGAACATGTGAACAAAACGGCCGCGCAAGGGGTCCCGGCCACCGCGGGCAGCGTTGGTTCGGGCGGCAGCGCGCCACGGAGGCAGGGGGGGAACATCGAGAAACAACGGCCGCGCACGGAGCTCAGGCAGGCCAGAGCGAGACACCAGGAATGCCACGCGCAACGTAAACAAAGAGAGAGAGAGAGAGGATAATAATCGGGGAAAGAAACGGAGACAAAACGGCCGCGCAAGGGGCCCAAGAAAGGAAACAAACGTGCAACGCGCAACGGAAACAAAGATGGCGGACTCCCTGGCGGAACTGCCAGCGCTGCACACCCTCGGCGACCCACCGCAGCACGTCGCGCGGGGCCTCCTGTAGGAGATCGTACTGCACGCCGAGGTCCGACTGGATGGCGTGGACGGCGGGCATGGTCCAGTCGATGCGCTGCAAGGAGAGCCAGACGGCAGCCATGGGCCCCCGCACGGCCGCCCACGAAGGGCGCGCCTCCAGAGCCGCGGAGACCACCTGCCAGGCGCGGGAGACCGGCTCCAACTGCCCCCGTCCGTCCCACAGCCAGGCTGCCCAGCGCCCAACGATGTCGAGCGTGGCCGCGTACAGGGGGTCGAATCGCGCGTCGTCCTGCAAGGCGAGCGCCATGGTGAGGCTGGCGGCGGGTTTGGCCCCGGCGAGCTGGCCGGCGAGCGTGCGCAACTGCCGAAGGGCCTGCGGCGCGACGCCGCTGACTCCTGCGCCGTGCGCTGCTGCCGGCGCGAGGCCTGTGCGCTGGAGCTTGCGCACCTTGAGGCCAACCGCGCCGCGCAAAATGCGCAGCCGCCCGCGCCGGGCTAGCACGTGGCGGACACGCTCGTGCTCCTGGCGGCGCAGCGCCCGCGACCCGGCGAGCTCGTGGCCCAAGTTCCGCATCCAGTCCATGGGTTTGATGCGTAGCCGACGGGCACTGGCCTGGAAGGCGCGAGCCGCCCTGGCGTGGCTCGCGACCAGCCCCAGCTTGGAGACGTTGACGGTGAGGCGCGGCTCCTCGAGGTCCTCCAGAAGCGCCGTCAGGGGCGGCTCGAGCTGGGCACTGGCCCGGCTCGGGCACCCAGACCAGGCCAGCGAGAGGTCGTCCACCAGCTGCCGCGGCACCACGGCGGGGGAGTACGCTCCAGCTCGGATGACCGCGCGGTAAGTGAGCACGGCCAGCAGGGTGGTGGCGTGGCCGCATCCAGCCACGATGCCCTGCGTGGTGCTGACCATGCGGGAGGCAGAGCCGTGGGCGAGCAGGAAGCGAGGCTGGGCGAGCAGGAAGCGAGGCTGGGTGTGTGTGTGTGCGTGTGCGTGTGTGTGTGTGTGTGTGTATGTGTGTGTGTGTGTGTTTGTGTGTGTGTATGTGTGGGGTTCGTGGTGCTCCTCTTCCTCCTGAGCGTCGACCTGGTCAAGTGGCGCGTCCTCCTCTGCAGTGCTTGAGGCTGGTGTTCGCGATGTGCCATTGGCGGCAACACCATCTCCTTCGCCTTCCGGGTCTCCGCCCCTGGTCCCTGTCCGCGGTGTACCTTTTCCTGCACTTCCACTTCGGCACCGCCTGCACCCCGGGCCTCCGCCCGCTCCGGCCGCCTGAGGCCCCGCCTTCTTGTGCCCTGTCTCCTTATTTTAAGCTGTGCGTAGCCCGCCTAGCTTTCAGCGGAAGAGGTTCGCTCTCGCCCCGCAGATCAAAAGTGTGTTTGTGTGGGTGAGTGGGTGGGTGGGTGAGTGGGGGGGGGGCGTGTGCCTGTGCGTGTGCGCGCGGGTCGCCGTTTGCACGTGCGGCCCCCACGACGGGTGCTTCGGTAGCAAATCATGCGTACCTGGCATGCCCTCGCAATTCCGTCCTTGACTCGATTGGCCACGACTTGGCGTCCGGGAGTCGATGTGATGCGCCGATTCAGCGTCGGTCCGCGTCGATCTAGCGTCGATGAGCGTCGAGTTAGCGTCGAGCTAGCGTCGATTCGCAAGAGCCGACAAGACGGTGTAGGAGGCTCCCGTGAGTTGTCGCCGAAAGTGTGCCTGTGTGTGTGTGTTTGCGCGCGCGTGTCGCCGTCTGCACGTGCGGCTCCCGCGACGGGTGCGCCTCCTCCGCGGTGGGCTCCACGAGTACCATGACGTTCCAACCTGCGCCTTGACCGCCAGAGAGAATTCCGAGCACCAAGAAAGTACCGAAACTGGAAGGTTTTCACTCGTCGGGCCCTGGGAGGCGATACTCGTTCGACACTGTTTCGATACTCTTCTGGGTGCACGAAATCATGTTTGGGGGATGTGGTCCTGAAGTACGATGCGAGCAATATAACACGAGTAGCTCCTCTGCACGCCTGCCTGCGGCTCCGCCGCCCGCAATATCCCCACAACGTGGCACACAACCCGGCCGCCTGCCTGCTTGCCGGTCTGCCCCCCGCCCTCCGTCCACGGCGCGGGGCCCCCCATATCCCCCGACGCCATGACTTCTTCACGGCGTCGACCCCCCGAGGTCTGGATCCCTTCCCCGGGACCGGCTCCTCCTCCCGAGCCGTTTCTGGACGCTCCGGAGGCCCCGGCGGGGGCCCCTTCCGCGGCCGGAGGTGGCGAGCAGCGTCCCGTTGCGGTTCTCTCGTGGCCCGAGGGGAGGTCACGCTCATGGGCCTGCGCGCGGCCCGCGCAGCACTCCCCGACGGCGCCAGCACCTCGCCCGAGGGGAGGCCGCGCCCCCTCGGCCCGCTCGGCCCTCGCGGCGACAGCACCGGCGGCGCACGTCGGCCTCGCGCCGGGGCGGCCCTCGCCCAGGCGGCTCGACGGGTGAGCCAGGCGCTTGCGCGAAGTCGGGCACGTCCCCCCTGCAGGAGGGATATTCGAGCGCAGTGCAGAGTCTGATGGTGACGATGTTCCGTGTTCTTTTGGCTACGTCTGGTTATTCTTTGACCATTTTCAAGTCTTCCTCGAAAATCCGCCTGTAGGGGGACATGCCCGACCTAACGCTCGCGTTCACACCGGCTCTCGGGTGTCGTCGGTCCTGCCAGCCTCCCCGTTTTTCAGTGTTCCTTGCTGCCTTTCTCCCAAGACCCCCTCAGGTCGTGAGCCAAGTCACGACAGGAGGTTATTTTTCTCTATGTTCGGCCTCCGGTGGGCCCTGACTGGGCCCCATGAGCGTCAAAAATCGACTCAGGATGAAAAACCGGTCCCAGGGAATGTGTCCGGACTTTTGGGGGCTACGTCATGAAGAAATCATGTCGTCGGGGGTCTGGGTCCCTTGCTCCCTCTCTCTGTCTCTCTTTCTCTTCTCACTGGTGGTTCCGTTTTTCTGTATCCCCTGCTCCCCCGCTCTTCCTCTCTCTTTCTCTCTCTCTTTCTCGCTGGTGGTTTCCGCGCCCTTGCCAGCCGCTGCGCATGTTCGCTGGCAGGTCTGCTGTCAGCACGCGCAGTTTTAGCGCCTGCTGCCTGGCACTTGTTTTTCGCCAGCCTTGGCTGGCATTCTGACGTGACCTGCTGGCCGGTGGCTCACCGCCCACCAAACCACCCCAACCCAACCCAAAGGCTCAGATTTCCCCTCGATTTTCAGTGGGGGGGGTCGGGAAACATCGGAAAACACATGTGGAACCCTTACCCCCCCCCAACCCGAAATTCGGGTCTTCGGGTTGGGTTGGGGTGGTCTGGTAGGTAGTCAGTGGCAGGGGACGAAGGGACCTGACCTTCGGCGGGAGGGTCCAGATTGGTCGCCTCGGATCTCGGCCTTCTTCTCGCGCCCTCCTTGTCTTGCACGCGCCTGGCCTTAGCTGCCCAGGGGTGTGGCGATCGCTGGACCGACGCCCGTCTTGGCCAGCTCCGCACGCGTCGTTACAGCGGCAGTATGGTTGGATGACAGCCAACGCGTCCTGTAATCAGCAAGCGATCTTGTTGGTGCTGGCGCGTCCGAGGGGAAAAGACAATGGTTTGTGTGTGTGTGTTTGTGTGTGTCTGTGTTTGTGCGTGTGTGCGTCGTCTGCCGTGTGATTTTATGTTCGCGGAGTGTGGTGCGCGTAGTGCGTTTTTGCAGGTCTTTTGTGTCTCTGCCCTTATTCATGACGTTCGTTGTCATTCGTCTCTGTCGTTTCTTCTGGCTTCGGCCTATACTCATGTTCCTTCGTCGCTGTCGTCGGGCCGTCCTCCTTCTCCTATCCCCCTTGTCTGCCATGCGGTCCTTCTCCGCTGGCGGATGCACTGGGAATTCTGTCAGGTCTCTGTGCACCACAAAGGCTAGGCATCGAACATTTCTACGTTTTTCCCAACCATCCTGTGGTGCTAGGTCCTCGTTTTGAAGAGACAGCGCACCGTGTCACCTCACTCCTCTTGCCCCCTCCTCCTCATCTCAACATCATCATCATCATCATCATCATCATCGTCGTCATCATCATCATCATCATCATAATCATCATCTTCATCATCATACTCATCATCAGCATAATCTTCATCATCAGCATCATCATCAACAGCATCATCAGCATCATCAGCATCGTCAGCATCATCGTCATCATCAGCATCATCGGCATCATCATCAGCAGCAGCATCATCATCATCATCATCATCATGATCATCATCATCATCATCATCATCATTGTCATCACCACCATCCTCATTGACACCATGGCCGTCATCATCACTGTCGTTGTCAACATCATCGCCGTCATCATCACCGTCATCGCCATCAGCTTCGACACATTCCTCACACGTTTCGTGGCCCGATAGGGAGCTCCACCGAAGGCCCCAGTCAGTGGCTGCGTTCGCCTGTGCCCACCGCACCCATTCCGGCACAGCCCTCACACGTTTTGTGGCCCCATAGTGAGCTCCACCGAAGGCCCCAGTGGCTGCGTTCGCATGCGCCCACCGCACCCGTGTCAGCACACACCTCACACGCTTCGTGGCCCCGCATGGAGCTCCACCGAAGGCCCCAGTGGTTGCGTCCGAATGCGCCCACAGCACCCAGTTCGGCACAACTCTCAAACGCTTCGTGGCCGCATAGGGAGCCCCACCGAAGGCTCCAGAGGCTGCGTTCGCGTGCGCCCGCCGCACCCATGCCGGCACGCCCCGCATACGTTTCGTGGCCACACAGTGTGTTCCATCGAAGGCGCATGCGCCCACCGCACCCGTTTTGGTACACCTCTCACACGCTTCGTGGCCCTATAGGAAGCTCCACCGAAGGCTCCAGTGGCAGGGTTCGCATGGCTTCCACCGCACCCATTCTGGCACACCCCTCACACGCTTCGTCGCCCCATCGGGAGCTCCACCAAAGGCCCCAGTGGTTGCGTTCGCCTTGCGCCACCGCGTTATCTTCGGCACACCGCTCACGCGCTTCTTGGCCCCATAGGGAGCCCCACCGAAGGCCCCAGTGGCTGTGCCCGCATGCGCCCACCGCACCCATGTCGGCACAGCCCTCACACGTTTCGTGGCCCCATACGGAGCTCCACCGAAAGGCGTCCAGTGGGATGGTTCGCCTGTCGCCACCGCGCAGATTTCGGCACATCCCTCACACGTTTTGTGGCCCCGCAAGGAGCTCTGAAGGCCCCAGTGGCTGTGGCTGCGTTCGCATGCGCCCACCGCACCAAGTTCGGACCACTCCCCAATAGGCAGCTCCACCGAAAACCCGAGAGGCTGCGTTCGCATGCGCCCACAGGATCCATGTTGGTACACCTTTCACACGCTTCGTGGCCCCATAGGGAGCTCCACCGAAGGCCCCAGTGGCTGCGTTCGCTTGCGCCCACCGCACCCATTTCGGCACAGTCTCGCTTTTCGTGGCCCCAAAGGGAGCTCCACCGAAGGCCCCAGTGGCAGGGTTCGCATGGCGCCCCCGCGGTCATATCGGCACACCCCTCACACGCTTCGTGGCCTCATAGGGAGCTCCGCCGCAGCGGCAGGGTTCGCATGGCGCCTGCACCAATTTCGTTCCAGCCCTCACACGTTTCGTGGCCCCATAGGGCGCTCCACCGAAGGCTCCAGTGGCTGCGTTCGCGTGCGCCCGTCGCACCCATGCCGGCACGCCCCGCTCGCTTTTCGTGGCCCCGTAGGGAGCTCCACCTAAGGCCCCAGGCTGGGTTCGCTTTGCCCCACCGCACCCATGTTGGTACACCCCTCACACGTTTCGTGGCCCCATAGAGAGCTCCACCGAATGCCCCAGAGGCATTGTTCGCCTTGCGCCACCGCACCCACGTCGGCACACCCCTCACACGTTTCGTGGCCCCATGGGGAACCCCACCGAAGGCCCCAGTGGGAGGGTTCGCATGGCGCCACCGCGCTCATCTCGTACCACCCCTTGCACGCATCGTGGCCCCATAGGGAGCTCCACCGAAGGCGGGACTCACAGCTGCGGCACTCACAACTTCATACGTCTGGGTCCTTCGCCAAGACAATGATGCGGTTCTCGTTTGCTGCCCGCGTCCTGCCTGTCTTGCACTGCCCGCATTGTCCCGCCCCCAAACAGGGAGAACGCTGCCTCGGTTTGAGGGTGATCGTCCCACGTAGGAGTGCAGTTCATTTTGACGCGACCTGTTCGTCTACGACCAGTTGATGATCCGATGCTGCGGAGTTGAAGAAAGTGTCGTCGGTTGTCCTTGCGAGATTCTCGCAACCGGTGCTTCTAGCGGCATGCCGTCCGTGTCAGTGTAGAGGCCTGGGCCGCGTCGTGCTCCACTCGAACGTAGGTGCTGGGCGTGTTCCGTGTTCAGGGTCGGATATGAGAGTCGTGGAGTTGTTGCAGCATCTGTGAAACAGCTGTGCGTATCTGACATGTTGAAGGTGCACTGGCATGAACGCGTGGTGCATGTGATATGCTGGCGCGCATGATGGCTGGGCGTGTAAGGTGTGAGTGTGCGTGCGCTGCGCATACGCACGCCGAGTGGAAGATGTGTGTGATGTGTCGCCGACGCGGGTGTGACGACAGCGATGGCGACGACGATGACGAAGATGCCATCGAAGACGACACGACGACGACGATGCGCCCTTTGCCTTGCATTTTCGGCCCCAGCGGCGACGATGCCGACTGCCGCGACAAGAGTAAAAGCGAGGCAGGAGACAAGCGTGAGGGCTCGTGCTGAGGCCCTGACGAGAACCCATGCCCGTGCTGGAGGGGATGCCTGTGTGAGCGGCCCAAGAGATCGGGGTCGACGGTGCGGACACTCGCGCGCAAGCTTCCTGCGTGTGGCCTCTTCTCCACGCCAGCGGCCCACGTAAGCCGCTGCGGAAGGTCGCCATGCCTTCTCGCGTTAGACCCCCTCCTTGTCGCTGTTCACGTGGCCATGAGCTGGGGATCCTTCGCTGTGTCTGTCCAGCGGTACCTTGTCCAAAGAGCACGCCGCTTTGGGATGCGCAGGAAGGTGCAGGGGAAGAGGCACGATTGGATCGCAAGAGCTGCCAGGCTCTGCCCTTCAGCGGCTGGGATGGATGGAGTCTCGCACTCTGGTGGGCTGCTCCCGGCCTCGGGAGCTCCACGGACGGTTCTCGGATGACACCTCGTACGTGCCTCGTTCCCCCGCCCTCCCCCCTACCAGAAAAGGAGAGGACAATGAGCCTGAAGAAAGACGTATTCATATGCAGCTGCGAGTGCCGCATTGTGGGTACTGGTTTCGGTGGAGCTCCCTCTGGGGCCACGAACCGTGTGCTCCCTGGGGGACCACGAACCGTTTGAGGGGTGTGCCGAATTGGGTGCGGTGGTGTCATGCGAACCCTCCCACTGGAGCCTTCGGTGGACTCCTTATGGGGCCACGAACCGGGTGAGGGGTGTGCCGAATTGGGCGCGTTGGTGCCATGCGAACCCTCCCACTGGAGCCTGCGGTGGAGCTCCCGATGGGGCCACGAAACGTGTGAGGTGTGTGCCGAATTGGGTGCGGTGGTGTCATGCGAACTCTCCCATTGGAGCCTTCGGTGGGGCTCCCTATGGGGCCACAAACCGTGTGAGGGGTGTGCCGAATTGGCGCGGTGGTGCCATGCGAACCCTCCCACTGGAGCCTGCGGTGGAGCTTACTGGGCCACGAAGCGTGCGAGGTGTGCGCCAGATTGGGTGCGGTGGTGCCATGCGAACCCTCCCTCTGGAGCCTTCGGTGGAGCTCCCTATGGGGCCACGAAACGTGCGAGGGGTGTGCCGAAGAGGGTGCGGTGGTGCCATGCGAACTTTCCCACTGGAGCCTTCGGCGGGGCTCGTGTGGGGCCACGAAACGTGCGAGGGGTGTGCCGATGTGGTGGACATGCGGAGGGCAGAGACACGGATGGGAAGGAGGAGGAGGAGGAGAGGATGCGGGAGGAGAACGCGGGGCGCTGTCTCTCCAAAGCGAGGACCCAACACCACAGGATGGTTGGGAACAATAGTCAGAGGAGGAGTGGGGAAGGAGGGGGAAGGAGGTGGACATGTATGCTTACTCGATTCGTAGGCCCTGGCATGTGTTGGAACTCCTGGGAACTCGTTCGAGAGCACCGGGAGCCGAAGTCCAAATCAGCCTCTGACCAGTAAGGCGTTCCCGCTGGAACCTCGACCGAGAAAGAGATGCATTTGCGGTTATGTGGTGTCGCCGCCTGCTCTATCGCAGGACAGGTTTCTGTAAGAACAGCCGCTGGCTTCATTTGACTTTCGGCACGAGGGTATGCCGGCGGGAGCATTGCCGATTGGTGGAGGATGATTAAGGCGCCGCAAGCCTTATTCGTTAAAATAGACCTCAATAGACCTCTGTGTTCTTATTTTGCTTTATGTTCCTGTCAATCGCCTCCAGGTGACGATCCTGGACGTGATCCAGGCCTCGCACGATACCAAGCGCTTCCGCGTCGCCCTGGGGGCCAAGGATAAGAGGGGGCACAGGGGCGACATCGCGCGCGTGGCACGCTTGTCGCGGGGCCTACAGCCAGACCCGATCATTCGGAATAGTAGTTCTAGACGCCTCGCGTAGCCCCACCAGCCCCTCCAGAAACGATGCCCGGAGGAATTGCCTCGATCAGGGAAGTGGGCAGCGCACAGAGGAAGGGTTCCCCAGTGGAGGCCTCTTGGAGCGTCTTGGGTGCCTCGGAGAGCTTCTTGGGGCCTCTTGGGGGTCTCTTGGGAGCATCGTGGAGGCCTCTTGGGCGCCTGTTGGGGCCTCCTGGGCGACTCTTGGGGCCCTCTTACAGCGCTCTTGGGAGCCTTGGGAGCGCTCTTGGGGCCATCTTGGAGGACATCGATCAACACAAGAAGCGAGCATGAGTTAGCGTTGCCCCTCGGGAGCCTAAAACATCGCCTCTTGGGGCGCTCTTGGAGCGCTCTTAGGCGCTATTGGGGCCGTCTTGGGGCTCTCTTGAGTCTCTCTTGGAGCCCTCTTGGGTCATCTTGGAGCCATCTTGAGGCCTCGGATGGCCATCGGACGCGAAAAGGTGAGAAAGCCAAACACATGTGTTTTCCTAAATCTTTGGCCTTTTCGGGGCCTCCTGGGGGAGCTCTTTGGCCACTTGGAGCCGTCTTGGAGCGGTCTTGGGGCATCTTGGAACATCGTGGGAGCCATTATGAGGCATCTTGGGATATCTTGAGCCATCTTGGAGGTCATCTTGGGCTCTCCCAGGCGCTCTTGGAGTCATCTTAATCAGTGCCTCCACCCCGAGAGGCCAACATGTGGCTAAAACCTTGGAAAACTCAATGATTGTAGCATTCTCGCCGAGGCCTCTTGGAGCATCTCGGGTGCCTCTGGGGGGTCTCTTGGGGCCTCTTGGGGGTTCTCTCGGGAGCCTCTTGGGGGCATCCTGAGGGCCTCTTGGGGCGTCCTGGCCACCTCTTGGGGCCCTCTTGGGGCACCCTTGGGAGCATTGGGGGCCATCTTCGGGCCATCTTGGGTGAGGTCGATCACAGGAGGGGGGGTGCCTAATTAGGGCCCCCCCCTCAGGAGGTCAAACTGGGGCCAAAACCTTAGTAAAACCAGTGATTCTGGCTTCCTCGCCGAGGCCGTTTTGGACGCTCCGACACCTCGCGAAACCCTTCGTTCAGGTCCAGGGGAGGGGGTAGGGGAAGGGGTAAACCCCTCCCCGAAGGGGAAGAAGGAGGGGTGGAAGAGGAAACTCCCTAAACCACCGACGCCCAGAGGGTTGGTGGGATTCTAGACGCTTCGCGTAACCCCACCAGCGCAGTTGCAGGTTGTGGACTCCGAGACAGGGACGACGTCTTCATGCATAGGTCGTTCGCTTATGCCCGGCTACTCCCAGGAGTCCATGTGAGTGAGGCGTTCCTCGGTTCCCCCCCTCGTCTGTCCGCGCGTGCTCTCGCGCCCGCCGCCTTTCCTCGTTCCTTCGCCTCCTCGTCGTGATGGACGGTGCGGCCTCACTGGTCCTCCGTGCTGCCACAGCGCAGCGTGACCCACGCCAGCACGCGCTGGTCAGTACGGTTCGAGCTGGCGCCACTGTGCGACTCCTCCTCCGTCTGTTTCCTTCCGATGCCTGCGTCCCCGCTCATGGGTCGCCCGCATTTTAATGGGGGGCATTTTGTCCTTGGCACGTGTATTCGTTGCGTCGGCCTATGCGCCGTCGTAGCCAATTCTCTCGCCCTGTGCCCCAGCCGAGACCATCCCGTTTCCTGGATCTGTCCTTGGAGCCGTCAATCAAACAGTAACCCCACCAGCCCCACCAGCCCCTCCAGTAATCCCACCAACCCCACCAAGCGCTTCCGCATCGCCCTGGGGGCCAAGGATAAGAGGGGGCACAGGGGCGAAATCGCGCGCGTGGCACGCTTGTCGCGTGGCCTACAGCCAGACCCGATCATTCGGAATAGTAATTCTAAACGCC
>CAUYUJ010014853.1:127500-140000 GCA_963575745.1 Prorocentrum cordatum | reverse complement strand
TGGACCTCTGGGGGTCAACGCCATGAAAAAATCATGGCGGCGGGGGTCTGGAAAAGGAGCATCCTGGGTCATCCTGCGAAAAAGGAGCGCACGAAACCGGGGCCCGAACGATGGCGAGAGGGGGGGGGGGGGGGGGCAGCTCGAAGGCAGCACGTCACGCTCAGCGGGGCCAGGAGGAGGGGGGAAGGCTTCTCAGAAACACCCCTGCTTCTCCGAAGGCGCGGGTCTCATCCATCGATGCAGGACCGGCGCCTTCTAAGAAGCAGCCTCCTTCTAGGAAGGCCTTCACCTTCCCCCTGCCTTCGGGTGCAACTCCTCGGAGGTCAAAGTATGACTTTGCCCTGGCCGAAATCCAGCTGAATCCGCCTTGGTCCCGCTTAATCTGGCTTGATCCAGGTCGTCACTCTGGCTCAATCCCGCTTTGCCCGCGGCTTTCTCCGGCGCAGTTAGAACGCGCCGGAGAAAGCCGCGGGCAGTTACTGCGCCGGATACAGCCGCAGTAAACCCCATCTGGGGGCTACACCTTGGGCGATGCTTCAGAAAACTCAAGTTTTCGGCCAGAGTCTTGATTTTTCTTAACGTTTCAATGTGAATCCTAAGATTTCAATGGGAATGTTGGGTTTTTCTCCAAGTTCTGAGACGATGAATTTCTTAACCCATGATTTCTTAAGCATTTCGCGTGGTGTACTACCCCCCCGATGGGGTTTTATGTTCCTTCATCCTTCCGACGACCGCCTTCCAGCAGTTGCTCCCTGACCTGCCCCTCCCTTCTGCGCGCCTCCAAAAAGGATGGGTCCGGGCGGGCGGCCAAGAGGGGGGCGGGGGGGCACCTCGAGGGCTGCAGGAGAGTGCCTCCTGAGAGCCGTGTGGGCCCGGGGCTGGGACAGGTCGTTCCAGGGCTTTCCAGAGGAGGGGGGATAGGAAGAGGAGGGGGAGGAGGAGGGGGAGGAGCAGGAGGCCGAGGAGGAGGACGAGGAGGAGGAGGAGGAGGAGGAGGCCGAGGAGGACGAGGAGGTGGAGGAGGAGGAGGAGGAGGGCGTTCTCCGAGCGTCCTGGGGCGCGTTAGCACGCTTGTGGTGACCGATGCGTCGTCCGGAACCGCCAGGTCTCACAGATCCCCGATGATTTCCCTTGTCTGGTTTTGTCCCGGTCCTGGCTTCGTCGCAAAGGGGGGGGGGGCCTGCGCGGGCCCTAAGTGGTCACCGCGGCCCCAACAGGTGTAGGAAGAGGGGCGCGCGTTTCGTCTTCTTCTGTTTCTTCTTTTTAGTATTCCTCTCAGTGTTCGTCGTAGTCGTATTATGTGGTTTCTTCTTCTTACTTCAAAAAATCGCATTAGGACTGTTTTTTTTTTATTCTTGGTGATACTATTCGTTGTCATACGATTAGTTGCTATTATTACGGTTGTTGTAATTCGGATTGTTATTATTAGTATTAGTATGCTTTTCATGTCACCCAGTCATCTTAGTTTGCTGATTATGTATGTTATTCACTTCCCCCCGTCTATTGCCATCCCCCCCCCGAACAAACGCCCCAGATGGGCGGATGGAGGCAGGCAGGGTAGTCAGAATTTACTCGCCAGAGCGCGCGCGGGGAGGAAAGAAGCTTCAATTGACCTCGCGCAACTGTTGTTGTACCTTGCCGTTTGTAACCCTCGTCGGCACAGCTGGGCTCGTCCCTGGGGTCTTCTTGGCATGACGAATAGGATAGTGATCCATCACTAGTGGGCGACGAGATTTGGCTTCAGCGCAGTATCTTCAGCCGCTTGCGGGCAAAACAGTTCGTAGTGCATTCGGCTGCCAGACATGTATGACGATTGTGCAAACAGCGGGTGTAGCCATAACATTTCAGTTGGTCTGTAGTTCGGCCTGCGCAGTAGAGAATCAGAAGACGAGTTTCCCAGCTCGTGCTTGGATGGCATTATTTTGCAACTGATGCTGCTGACGTCAGGGCTCTTCGGCGCGGTCTGGGGAACCTGGCGCGGGTCCGCGACCTTTTGCTCTTTTGACTGGGTGTGTCGAGAGCGATCTAGAGCTGCCAAAACCACTACCAAGCACAAGCCAACGCAAGTGTTCTCGAAATCCGCGTCCATGATCTCTCAGCTGAGAGACGCGCAGCTTGAGCTGGAGGCAGAATCGCACCCGGGCTCGTTGTCTGGCTCGTCGATCCCAGAGGGACGGCAGAACCAGGTGAATAACCATGACGGCAGTGGGCGCTTGCATCATAAGCAGCACACGTGTGTATATATGTATATATACGCATACATGTCAGTGGATTGTGTCTCGGGGGAGGAAGAGGTACCCATACCGCTACCCTTCCCTCGTTCTCCCCTTTGTGCGGCCCCCTGGGAGGCCTCGTCGCCACCGCTGGATTCGCCTTGAAATCCTGGTCAGAATGCACCCTGCGAGTGGTCTGCGGAGTAGCGGCGTGAGTACCTTTTGGTTTCCCCAGTTTCTGGGTCTCATGCCAGCAACGCGCAGAGGCGTTTGGGGGGAGGGGGGAGGGCTTCTCAGAAGCACCCCTGCTTCTCAGAGAGCGCGGGCCTCACCTGTAGATGTAGGGCGGGCGCTTTCCAAGAAGCAGCCTCCTTCTAAGGAGCCCTCCCTCCTCCCCCTGCCCCCCTCGGCGCGCTGCCGATCATGGGGAGAGTGGCGGTGTATCCTCCTCCTCCTCATCCTCCTCCTCCTCCTCCTCCTCCTCCTCCTCCTCCTCCTCCTCCTCCCTCCTCCTCCTCCTCCTCCTCCTCCTCCTCCTCCACCTCTAACAGCCAGCGATTTCATATACCGCCACCTTCCCGTGGAGGCACAGGGAAAGCTTGGATTGCACGCAAGGGTGGCCCTTCCCGCGGAGTGACCTCTTGTGCGGGCCCACTGGGGCTCCCCGATCGCCGAGCGCGAGGCGGCAGCGGCGTCCGGCGCGCTCGTGTTCGGCTTCCCCGCGGACCCCAGAAAGCCCCGGGGTACTTCTTGGGGTTCGCAGCGCTCTCGCGGGCCTGTGGGGGGGGCGGGCAGTTTGGGGGCCAATGGGGTTTCAGTTTTGGGGGCCGGTGGGGAATTTCTTGGAGGCATAGCTTGGAGCCTCTTGGGGGCCTCTTGGGGCTTCTTGGGGGGGCCACTCCTTGCGTGTCGCCGAGAACTCGTCGGCCGGTGCCCGCCTGCACACCCGCGGCGCACGCCCCCACCCCTGGGCTAGCCTCCCGCCTCGAGGGCTCCCGCGGGGAGGACCGGCGAGTGGAACGGCCGGGCGGACCCGGACAAGGGACAGCGTGAGGCCGCCGCGCGCCCGGCAGGGGCGCCCGCGATCTAGGCTTCCTAGGTGGGGTCGGAGCAGATGGGGTCGAAGGATCTCAAAGCGTGAATTACCTACCCCGTTTTCGCTTCCAGGCAAAGCCAAGCCATACCACGCGCCTCCTCGTCAAGCGGCCTGATCAGTACAGGCTTCAGTTTGGCATCGTTTGGTGTCTCTTGGAAGCGAGGGCGGTCAAAAGCGAGGTAGGTTTGTTTTCCCCCTATAGATGGGGTCGGAGCAGATGGGGTCGAAGGATCGCGCCGCATCGCCGATGCATCGGCGATGCGGCTCGATGCGGAGCCCGATTTTCTTCACGCCGACGTCGCCGATGCATCGCCGACGTCGCCTGTGCATCGCCGATGCATCGCCGATGCCTCGGCGATGCATTGGCGATGCGGCGGGATCCTTCGACCCCATCTACTCCGACCCCATCTAAAAGGCCTCTATACGATTAAGTCGGGCCTGCCCCTCTACAGGAGGAATAACCAAAACTAGTCAAGCACCAGTCTGGGGGCGATTGTTCGAATACGTTCGACTATTTCTGAGCGTGTCTGGACTACTCTTCACTTGTCGTCCAAAATCCACCTGTAGGAGGACCTGTCCGACCTGAGCCTACGATCGGAGTCGATGCGAGTCGATTCGCCAGCAGAGGCCACGATGCCGATTCGATGCAGTGCTGATCGGTTCACCGGCCATCGGCTGGAGCAAGCCGGAGCCAGGCGCGGCCTTGCGATTTCGGTGCGATGCGGAACGACTCGTTGGCGATCCGGTCCGTTGCTAATCCGATCCGATGGTGCGGTTCGATGCAGCTCGGGCGTGCCCGGGCCTCCCTCGCGGGCCCTTGTCGCGCGAGCCCCTCCGCTCTTCGAGGTGGCCGCTTCCACCTGGAGGCAATCCTGAGAGGGGGCCTCGCTTTCTTTCGGGGGGGCGTAAGACCCGGGTTTGCCGGGACTCGGGTTCGCCATCGTTTTTTGACGACCGCGACTCGGATTTTGACGAGAAGGAGTTTCGTGGGATGTCTGCAGCGGGAGGCCTCGTCAAAATGCAGGCTCGGCCTCGTCATTTTTTTGACGACCTCGTCGGGGATTTCCGAGTCCCCCGTACCCGGGTCTTACGTCTCCCCGATTCTTGAGGAATGGAACACTGCTTGCATCTTCTCCTCGGCGGGAGGGCAGCGGAGGCCAGCGGACGTATAGAACGAGGCAGCCTCCGCCGGCCGAAGGCCCGCGGAAGCCGGCTGACGTACAACATATCAGCCCCAAGAGATGACAAGTTTGGGGGGGGGGGTCAGCAAAACAGGGCTAGGATCGGGATAACTCGCTCCAGAGCGTTCCGGAGCGCTCTCAGAGCGTGCCGGAACGCTCTGGAGCGGCCGCGGCGCCCAATACATCCTCCAAACCCGCCGATTCTCAGAGATTTCGAGTTATCCCGCTCCGATTTTGTCCCGATCTCCGCCACCGGAGCTGGCCAGGCTCATCGAGGGCCCCGGAGTGCGGGCAGAGAGAGCCTCCCGACCCAGGCCAGGCGCGTCTGTACACAAGTCCACGGGGATCGACTGACAGTTTGACGGGCGAAGAACGGTATAAAATACACTTTTTCGCTGTCGGGGGCGCCTGTCCCTGGGCGGCTGGAAAGTTTCTACCCCTACGGTGCCACCGTAAGGGTATAAACTTTCCAGCCGCCTTGGGACAGGCGCCCCCGACAGCGTACAAGTTTCGCCCGTGAAACAGTGAGAGGCTCAAGGGCGGTTTCCGGAAGTGTTCGTCGTGACCTGTGGATGTGCTCTTGCCTCGGGATGCGTTCCAGCAGCGTCGTCTCGCCGAGGGCGTCCAGGGGTGCCCGGACCGCCCCGAGCGGCCGCCAGAGATCCGATTGTACGACCCGAAAGCCAGACCAGATTGGTTCAGTGCCTGGCTCAAGATTCCTCGAGGCTTCCTGCGGGTGCCTTCAGATGCCTGAGGACTTCTGAAGTTTCTGGAGGAGCCCAGCATGATTCTCTGGCCGAACGAAAAGGGGGGATAGAGAAAGGGGGGGGGGGGGTACGAAATCTGCTTCATTCAGCTGGTTTCGGCCCCGCCGCCGGGCCCATTCCTCGATACATGGGCGCCTCCTGGCGCCGGGAGGCGCTGGGAAAATCAGCTACGTGAGCTGATTCTCTACCCTACCCTTTGCTTTCCCCCCCTTTCGTTTCCCCCGATATTCTTTAAAGAGTCCTGAGGAGTCCTGCAGGAGCCCTGGAAGATCCCCGACGATTCCCGAGCATTCGCTCCTCCCCCTCCTCCCCCTCGGGAATTAATTTATGATTTTGGGTGCTCCCGATCTCGCTCCGTGGTTCCCCCCTTACGGAATCAGTTCAGGAGGGGAAGAAACACACAGACACAATTAATCGTCGATTCCTCGAAGTGGGGGGGGAGACGAACACCCCGAAAACAATTGAACATATGGGGAATCCTGGGATTTGTGTCTATTTATTTGTGTGTCCCAGAGCCCCTTCATCAGTCATTTTTTGTGCGAATGATAACACAGGGGGGATCGATCAGTGGTTCTCGAGTTTATTCTCAAGTTTGAGCACTCTTTCGCATGTTCTCCTCCAGTCTCGGACAGCGAGAATGGAAGGACAGCGCCCATCTCGGTTCCCGTCGTATTTACTCCCTCTGCCCCCCTTTCGGCTGCCCGACCACACCACTTCGCCTCGAATTGATGCGGGTCACTTCGAGGTCGAGGCTTCCTGGGCGGCCGTTCAGCTATAATACGCTGGCTGCTGATATCATTTTTGGTCGTTCATTGTTTCCTTCATCGGACCTCCCTTCCAACCTTGGGCGTTGGCTAAGTAGGCCGCCCCGAATTTCACGCAGCAGCGCGCTCCAACTGCCGCGAATCGCATTGTGTCAGATCCATGGCCTTGACAGGGGATGGGAGGGCTGTATCATGGGCCCCCGGTGCTCACTTACACAGAGCACCATCGCCAGCGGATGGGCTGGCTTCATTGCCCCTGCGGTCGATTTGAGTTGATTGCGAGCGGGATGAAATATTACAGCAGCGAACTCAGAGGTCCACCGAGGTGCGATGGCGGACCCGTGGTGCTTCCGCCTCACGTAGGCGATTCTGGCAGATGCCCAGTGATGGATCAAAGAAGGACGGACCACCCTAGAGCCTAAA
The DNA here is from genome assembly GCA_963575745.1 of Prorocentrum cordatum. Lineage (NCBI taxonomy): Eukaryota > Dinophyceae > Prorocentrales > Prorocentraceae > Prorocentrum > Prorocentrum cordatum. Next base: position 133,556 of record CAUYUJ010014853.1, on the reverse strand, counting down.
AGACACATGTCTGCCTCGTTTCAACGAATCGTAAATTCCCCGCGCGAGATCCAGGCCATTTGCGAGCAGGTACCTGTCGAGTAGTGGAGCGCGCTTGTCTAGGTGCACAGTGGTCGGGCCATTATTGGGCTGCTTTGTGACTGTTCACATCCGTACGCTCTGATCCTGCGCTCGGTCGCTATATAATTAGGCTCGCGCGTAGCCCGCCCGACCTTTTCGGATGCCTCCTGCGCTTTCGCTTGCGGCCGCAACAAAAAAAAAACTGTTCACATCCTGCGCTGTCTTCCTCCGACAGGTCGTTGAGGTCTCCACGGCGCACAGCGCAGGATGCGTCATCGAAGGAGTGAGATATAACTCGGCTCCGCCTCGCCGGCTCTGCGAGGCGGTGGCCCCTCGCAGGCGTGGCAACGAGCAAGGGGGGTCGTGCCGTGGGCGACCCCGCAGCTCGGACGCGAGCCCCGTCCGGGTGCCGAGGGGCCCAACGGTTTGAGAAGCTGTGGCCCTCCCAGCACTCGGGGGCGGAAAAGAGGGGGGTGATGACTAGGCGGGGGTGGATATCATGGCGGGGGCCATGATATTTCCTCTTGTTTCATGGCTCCTCTTCTTGTTTCATTACGTCCCTGGCCCCCCCGCTGGGCCGCGCACATGCCGCCGGTCATGATTTGCACCCCCCCCCTCTTGGACACCCCCCTCTTGGCCGCTCCCGAAGCACCGTCCCGCGAACATCCCGATTTTCGGTGGCAAGTCATGGGAGCCGGGTGTACCCTCTCAATGTGCCGTCTTCGGCGTCGAGGGGCGTCGATTGGCGCCTGGGAGTCGATGGGATACCGTCGGTTTTCCGTCGACTAGCGTCGATTCAGCGTCGATTCAGCGTCGATTCAGCGTCAATTCGCAGCAGCCGGCGAGATGGTATGGGAGGATCCCGTGAGCTGCCACAGAACCGACCGTGCGCCAGCTGCTTTTTCGCAATGCCTCTCCCCTGTCGGGCCTCTCCTTCCTGGCGCGAGGGCCCCGTCGCCTCCTCCCGAGGGCCCACAGCACACACACACACACACTCACACACTCTTTTGATTCGCGGGTCGAGAACGCACCTCTTCCTGTCGAAGCTAAGCGGGCCGCGCGAAGCTTGAATTAACATTGAGAGGGAGGAGAGGGGGAAGGCGCAGCGTCAGAGCGAGGCCGGGAGGAGGTAAAGCCTCGGGATCAGGCGGTGCCGAAATCGACGTACTTGCAAAGGCGCGCCTTATCCAGGAACCCGGTGGCGAAGTACCGGCAGAAGCAAAATGCTGTGGTTGGTGCTGCCGTCAACGGCTCATCATGTACACCAGCCTCGAGTTGGCGGCGAGAGGTGACGCGCCTTGCACGCACACACACACACATATCCTGCTCTGCCTCACTCGGGAGCTCCCACTCTCGCGGGACGGGGAGAAGAGCAGAACGCACGGCCAGTGGGGAACGCGCACGCAACCGAACCCGACCACTCATATCCGTCATGGAGGTAGAGCCGCGCGCGAGCAGAGGGCTCAAAATCCGATCGCGCGCGACTGGGTCAACGCCGGTCGAAGAAGAAGAAGGAATGCCATAGACATCAACTTTCGGCGCTCCGCGCGGATTTCTGGATCTGCGCTGGGCCCCCCTGGCGGCGCCTCCGGCGCAGCGCGCCAGGAAGGGGGGCCTTGCGCAGATCCAAAAAATCGGCGCAGGGCGCCAAAAGGTTGTGTGTTAATTGAAGTTTTGCTCCTCGCCATGCCCGAAGTGTGAGGGGGTCAGCATGGTGTGTCCTCCGTCCGCAGCCGTCCGCCTCGAAGTACATCTCAACCATCTTACCACTCTCCTCCTCGACTCTCCTCCTCCGCCTCCTCGTCGGTCCTCGATCCTCGATCCTCCTCGACCTCGGATCCTCGAGTCTCATCCTCCCCATCGACCCTCGATCCTCTTGTTGGATACGCGTGTTGGTGGTCCGCCCTGTGTCTGGTCGAGTGGCCAAGTCAGCGCACACTCTAGAGCCTGAGTTGCCGCGGGCTGCGCAGAGGATCGTGCAGAGATCTGTGCAGCAGGACATCTCATTCGCCCACGCTGTACGCACGGTGGCCAACTCCGACTTCTCAACCCCCGCAACCCCTGGCCAGAACTCGGGGCAAGAATTCCGCCCGCCATCATGTTTTTTGTCACGCCTTTCAGCCAGACCCGGGCGGGAAGGGTAGGGGAGGGTTCATATCGTATGGACCGTTCTGAACGTTCACCTCATGATACACAGGCGTTAGTGGAAGAGGCGCTTCACAGGCTGATGTGGCCCTCGACTGCAAACCGCGCCACTGTGCGCAGACCAGGCTCGCCGAGGGAAGCGTGGTGGCACAAAGAGTTGGCACCGCCATCGGCGGTCGATGCGCACTGTGCCCCTTCCCGCTCCCACGCCTGAGCTGTACGCACGCCGCGAGCGAGGGCAGACGGGCGCAGTGACTGCGGTTGCGGACGCAGCGGCCTCTCTGTTCTCCGATCGTCACCCCCCACGTGTTTCGTGGGGTTCTGGTGGTTCCCCAGATGTGTCGTGGGGTTATGTTTTTTCCCCAGCCGCGTCCGACCCGCGAAGCTCTCTCTCTCTCTCTCTCTCACTCGCTCTCTCTCTCTCACACACACACACCTCACCTCCTTCCTCTTCTCCTCCTCGCCCTTCCTCCCCTCACCCACGCGCAACTCGTGCACGGCACGTACATGAGACACGCGTCTACACCTAGCCGCACGCATGCACACACTCGCAGGCACGCGCTCGCACACACGCACACACACCATACAAGACTAGTTCACACTTGGCGTGTTCACTGCATCATCCACCCAATACGTATGCACCACATACTGAGCACCCCTCAGACATCTGGGCACCTACATGGGCCACACTGTGGTTTTATCTCCCTCCCGCGTCGCAGCCGCGATCACCTTCACCTCCTACTCCCCCTTTGCATGTCCTTGCCAGTCCCACCGCAGTGGACACACACATACACACATGCACACGCACAAGCACAAGCACAAGCACAAGCACAAGCACAAGCACAAGCACAAGCACAAGCACAAGCACGCACGCACGCACGAACGCACGCACACACACACACACACACACACACACACACACACGCACACACGCACACGCACACGCACACGCACACGCACACGCACACGCACACGCACACGCACACGCACACACACACACACACACACACACGCACGCGCGCGCGCGCAAGCACACACACACGAACTCACACACACACACACACACACATGCACACACACTCACATTCACACGCCACATGCTGGGCACCCAAATCAGACACACGTCCACACGTCCACATACAGCCTGACACACATCATACACATGACACGCACACCACACATCACATACGCGCAAGATTCGCAGGGCGTGGCAGGCGTGGCGTTTCCTCGAAGCCAGACGGTGTGTGCAGAAGGCACAGAGAGGTGCGCTGGGGGTGGTCCCGCTATCCGATTCGGGGACGCAAAGCGTGGCACGCCTGGCACTTCCTCGACACCGCAGGGGGATGCGTTGGGGTTGGTCCCCCTATCCGTTTCGGGTTCGCAACGCGTGGCAGGCGTGGCATTTCCTCGACACCACAGGCGATGCGCTGGGGGTGGTCCCCATATCTTCTTCAGGGTCGCAAATCGTGCAGGCGTGTCGTTTCCGCGACACCAAAAGGGCGGGGCGCTGGGGGTGGTCCCCCATACCCGTTTCGGGTTCGAAAATCGTTGCAGGCGTGGCACTTCCTCGACACCACAGGGGGTGCGCAGGGGGTGGGCCCCCCATCCGCTTAGTAGTCGCAAAGCGTGGCAGACAGGCGTGGCACTTCTTCGACGCCACGTGGGGGTGCGCCCGGGGGTGGTCCCCGTATCCGTTTCGGGCTTGCAGACCGTGGCAGGCGCGGCACTTCCTCGACACCTCAGGGGGGGGCGCTCGGCGTGGCTCCCCGACCCGTTTCGGGGTCGCAGCGCGTGGCAGGCGTGGCATTGCCTCGACACCGCATGGGGATGCGCTGGGGATGGCACCCTGTCCTATTCGGGCTTGCTAAAGCGTGGCAGGCGTGGTATTTCCTCGGCACCACAGGGGGGCGATGGGGGTGTTCCCAATATCCGCTTCGGGGTCGCAACCCGTGGCAGGCGTGTCGACTCCTCGACGCGACAGGGGGGTGGCGTGGCACGCTCTCGAAACCACAGAAGGTGCGCAGGGGGTGATCCCGCTGCGCGGCGTCTATGCGTGTCAGGGTCGGGAAGCGTGGCAGCCGCGGCACTTTCTCGACACCAGAATGGTGCGCAGGGGGTGGTTCCCCACCGCGGTCCGTATTCGCGTCAGGGTGGGAAAGCGCGGCGGGCGTGGCAGTTCCTCTACACCAGAAGGGCGAGCGCAGGGGGTGGTTCCTAAGCGCGCTCTTTATGCGTGCCAGGGTCGGAAAGCGCGGCAGGCGTTGCTCTTTCTAGACACCAAAGATACATAGTGCGCAGAGGGGGGGGGGCAGCTTCTGCGCAGCACCTATGCGCGCCAGGGTCAGAAAGCGTGGCAGGCGCTGCATTCTGTCGACGCCAGAGGGGGTGCGAAGGGGATGGCCCCCCAGCGCGGCCGCTATGCGTACCAGGGTCGGGCAGCCTTGCAGGCGTGGCACTTCCTGTATACCAGAGGGGGTGCGCAGGGGGTGATCCCTCGGCGCGGTGTTTAGCGTGCCAGTGTCGGTAAGCGTGGCAGGCGTGGAATTCTCTTGTCACCAGTGGGGTGCGCAGGGGGTGGCAAGCGCGGGGCCGATGCGTGCCAGGGTCGCGTTTAAAGGTGGCAGGCGTGGCACATTTTCGAGACCAGAGAGGGTGCGCAGAGGTTGATCCTTCAGCGCGGGGTCTATGTGTGCCAGCGTCGGGGAGCTTAGCAGGCGTGGCATTTTCTGGACACCAGAGGGTGTGCGCAGGGGTTGGTCCCTCGGCGCTGTCCGTATGCGCACCAGGGTAGGAACGCAAGGCGGGCGTATGCGCATCAAGGTAGGAACACAACGCGCGGTGTCTATGCGTACCAGTGTCGAAAAGCGTGGCAGGCGTCGCACAACCTCGACACCAGGAGGGTGCACAGGGGGGGGCCCGAACGCTGTTTTTATGCGTGCCAGAGTGAGAAAGCGTGGCAGGCTTGGCACTTCCTCGGCACCCGAAGGGGGTGCGCAGGCGGGGTGTCTCAGCGCAGCCTCTATGCGTGCCAGGGTCTGAATGCGTGGCAGGCGTGGCGCTTCCTCGACACCTGAAAAGGAGTGCGCAGGGGGTGGTCCCTCAGCACGACCTCTATGCGTGCCGGGTCTGACAGCGTGGCAGGCTTGGCATTTTCTCGGCACCAGAGTGACTGCACAGGGGGTGGTCCCTAAGCGCTGTGTCGATGCATGCCAGGGTCGGAATGCGTGGCAGGCGTGGCACCTGCTCGACACCAGAGTGGGGCGCGGGGGGGAGGGCTCAGCGCGGTCCTTATGCTTGGCAGGGTCGGAAAGTTTGGTGGTCCCTCCGAGCGGTGTCTGTGCGTGCCAGGGTCGGAAAGCGTGGCAGGCGTGGCACCCCTTCGGCACCAAAGGTGGTGCGCAGGGGGCGGCCCCTCAGCGCGGTGTCTGTGCGTGCCAGGTTCGGAAAGCGTTGCAGGTATGGCACTTCCTCGACACCAGAGGGGGTGTGCAGGGGGGTCCCTCAGCGCTGTCTACGCACTCGTGCCAGGGTCGGAAAGCGTGGCAGTCGTGACGTTTCCTGGCACCAGAGAGGGTGCGCAGGGGTGGTCCCTCAGCGCGGTGTCTATGCGTGCCAGGGTCGGAATGCGTGGCAGGCGTTGCATTTTCTCGACATCAGGGAGGGTGCGCAGGGGGTGGTCCCTCAGCGCTGTTTCTAGGCGTGCCAGGGTCGGAATGTGTCGCAGGCGTGGCACTTCCTTGACGCCAGAGGGGCCCCTGAGCGCGGTCTTCAAGCGTGCCAGGGTCGGAAAGCGTGGCGGGTCTGGCACTTTCTCGACTCCGGGGGGGGGGGGGGTAGGGGGCTGAGCAAGG
>CAUYUJ010014853.1:67500-125000 GCA_963575745.1 Prorocentrum cordatum | reverse complement strand
AAGCGAGGTAAGGCATTTGCCCCTGGCGCTTGCATGCTCTGGGCTTCCCGGAGGGCATCCGCAGAGAGTGTTGGTGGCGCTCCTCGGTGGCGCCTCTTGGTGGCGCTTCTTTGGAGCTTCATTTCTCAACCGTCCTGTGGTGTCGGGCCCTCGTTTTGAAGAGACAGCGCCCCGCGTCCCTCACTCCTGCCTGCTCCCCCTCCTCCCTGTGGCGTAGCTTTAGATTCCTCTTTGGTCTCGTGTGCTGCTGCTGCTGTTGCCTGGCAAAGAGTCACGGAGTGCGCACGCGCGAAGCCCCTCGGCTAACAAAACAACCTCCGTCATCATCAGCATCAGCATCACCACCCACCCCCACCCCGTACAGCGCTTCGTGGCCCCATCTGGAGCGCCACTGAAGGTCCCAGTGGCACCGCCCGCATGCGTCACCCCTACCCAGTACAGCGCTTCGTCGCCCCATAGGGAGCTCTACCGAAGGCCCCAGTGGCACCGCCCGCATGCGTCACCCCCACCCAATACAGCGCTTCGTCGCCCCATCGGGTGCACCACCGATGGCTCCAGTGGCACCGCCCGCACGCGATTCCCCCACCCAGCACAGCGCTTCGTCGCTCCATCGGGAGCTCCACCGAAGACCCCAGTGGCACCGCCCGCATGCGTCACACCCCACCCAGTACAGCGCTTCGTGGCCCCATATGCAGCTCATCCGAAGGCCCCAGTGACACCGCCCGTATGCGTCACCCATTGCCAGCGCAGCGCATCGTGGCCCCACAGGGTGCCCCACCGAAGGCCCCAGTGGCGGTGTTCGCATGCGTTCCCCCCGCCCAGCACAGCGCTGCGTGGCCTCATGGGGAGCTCCACCGAAGGCCTCAGTGGCTGTAATCGCATTCGCTTCCCCCATCCAATACAGCGCTTCGTGGCCAGGACCTAATAAGGAGCTCCGCCCCATTGCGGCGCACCCGTCGCACTGTTCGTTGCCCCGCAGTGCGTTCCGCCTCAGAGCACCAGTGGCAGCGCCGACGTGGCGGCCCCGCCCCACATCGGCACACCCTTCGTCAAGGGCATAATAAACGCCCCTACCCTGGTTTACGAGGCGCTGTGCGCTGAAACACCTGTGGGCTGACAGGGTAAACCCTGCGTGATGTGCCGCGTCCTGGCGGCTCTAGGCTTTGGGGGTTCCCAGGAGGTTTACAGACCACGCACTTGTAACCCAGGGTAGGGTCGTTTTTTCATCCCTCAACTTCGCATGCTCCATGGCCCCATGAGGAGATCCCCCGAAGGCGATACACGCAACGACGGCACTCACAACTGCAAATGGTTGGGTCCTTCGCCAGGATGCGTTGGTTGGCTGTTGGGTGCCTCTGTAGCCCAGCACCCTGGATAATCAAGCATCCCCCCTGACCCCTGAGAGTTGACTATCCCGGGCCAGGGCAGAGCTGGTCGGGGAAAGGGGCGGCGAGGCTGAACTTCATCATCAGCGCTGGGGAAAGTAAGAATCGTAGTTGAGATCCTCTCACGTTGACTAGCCACACCATCACGAGCGTGTGGCAGGGCTACGGCCACACCGGCGGCACTGATGGCCTCCCTCGGCCGTCTGAGAATACATCTGCGGGAGGCGATGGCGAGCCTCAGGGAGGCGCGTTGGGCCGCCCAGGGAGCCTTGGCCGCGAGAGGGGGGCGATGCACATGCGAGGAAGTGCAGCGAGGAGGGGGTGGGGCCTCGAGAATCGGCGGCGGCCGTGGGGGCGGGGGATGTGAGAAGGAGAAGGCCTTGTCAGGAGGCGGCCGGACTTCGCAGAAGCCCTCGCGCCTCCTGACAGGTGCTCTGCGCCTTCGGGGAGGGCTCAGAAAACTTATCAGAAGGCTGGTGGGCTTCCGATCCTTCTGAGAAGGCCTTCTTCTTCTCACTTCCCCCTCTCGCTTGACGCCGAGAGAAGACTTGCAGGAACGCTACCAAACAGCAGTTGGCGATCTAGAATGCCCGAGCGTGCCAGGGGACACCTGTGCGGATTACGGGGGTGGCTGCGTTTCGCGATTGTTCGCATCAGCCCAAGATGTCCGCCTTGTTCGTGTCAAGCTGTTCGCAGAGACGTGGATTCGCTCTTGAGCTGGTCCGTTCGCGCAATTGGCCACAGCTTGGGGCTTGGACTCATCAGGACAAAACTCAGGACGAGGAAAAGGACACTGACAAATACACGTCGGTCCCCATGAAAATAAGGGAACATATGGGAATTGGAGGGGAAGACGACACTCCAGACAATACGACAATATATGGGGAATCATGGGACGTGTGTCTATTCATTTGTGTGTCCCAGGGCGCCTTCAAGAAAATCCAGGGCGGAGGAGACGATCCGAGGGCCTCCGTGTCAGCCAGCCCGCTGATAATCCGAGGCGGCAGAGCAGGAACGGGAGCACCGGCTGGGCCCGTCGATAAGGCTCGCACCTCGAGAACGTGTCTGTGCTGACTCGGCGGCGAGCCTGGGGGAGAGTGAGAAGGGGCGGGCCGTCTCAGAAGGCTCGGAAGTCCTCTGGCCTTCGGAGCCAATTTCTGGGCCAGACCCGGAGATGCAGAACGCCTCTGAGAAGGCGCGAGGGCTTCTGAGAAGTCCCGCCGCCTTCTGGGAAAGCCCTCTCCTTATCACTAACCCCCCTCACTCGACGCCGACCATCATGACTTGGTGAGCCAACCTGCTGTCTTATGCTTACCAGAATGGCGGCATTCGACCCGCATTCTCAGCTCAATGCTTCAGACTTGCCAATACTACGAAGGCTCATGGCCTTCGCCGTTGGCTGCTCTTGCGTATCAGGCAGCGCGCACAGTGAGATTGGTAAGACGTGGCAGGTGATGAAGTGGACGGTTATTTCGATCTGCTGGTGAAGATCTACAAGCCAGGAACAACGCGAACCTCTGAGGACGAGCAGGACTTCCGATCACGTTTGTCAAAGCACACCCATTGACATGGCAGCGGTGATAGTAACAACACGTCGCGTTCACTTGGATTATGTATCGGGGCGTTCCTTGCCACATGTTTGCCAGCAAGTAAACCGGTGTTTGCCACGTTGGCCCACTCTGCTCCATCGGTGGCCCGAAAGCTCTTACCTCTAGACCCCATTCGGGTGATGAGGGAGTTGGGACGGATGTGTGCAGCTGCCAGTGCTCCCTGGCGTCGCGTCGGATGGCCCGACCGATCCACTTAACCATTTGACTGTGGAATCGTTGCTCCATCGATCTGCCAGTGATGGAGGAGGAGGAGGAGGAGGAGGAGGAGGAGGAGGAGGAGGCGGAGGGAGGAGGGAGGAGGAGGAGGAGGGGGAGGAGGCGGAGGAGGAGGCGGAGGGGGAGGCGGAGGGAGGAGGAGTAGGAGGAGGAGGAGGAGGAGGAGGAGGAGGAGGAGGAGGAGGAGGAGGCGCAGGAGGCGGAGGAGGAGGAGGAGAAGGAGGAGGCGCAGGAGGCGGAGGAGGAGGAGGAGCTTGCGCTGCACAGGTCGGTGCACAGGCGTGGGGCGGCCACCGGACCGCCGCCGAGGGCACGGGTCCTCCCGGCGCGCGCCACGGGCCGCCCCTTTCGGAGGCTGCGCCTCCGCCCCCTTCGGAGGCTGCGCCTCCGCCTCCGGAGGCCACGGCCCCGCCCGCAACCAATCGGGGGTCCCCAAACGGGGTGGTGACCACACCGTGCGGTGAGTCGGTGGGGATTTGGGGTCACTGCACGGTTTTGGGACTCGGGTCTCTTTCTGAGGACGTTTCGGGCGACAGGGGCCTCCAGGGTCCCAAAACCGTGCGGTGACGGACCGTGCGGTGAGGTCCTGGGGGATTTCGAGGTCACCGCACGGTGTGTCACCGCACCGTTTCGGGACTCCAAAGTTTTGAGGAGGCCCAGGCTCTCAAATCCTCGGGTGGGGAATCTCGATGGCAGAACTGGTGTTCCCAGAGATTGTGCCCCACCTCGTCGAGTGAGGCGCAGAACGTTCGCAGACGAGCATGCTGCGCGCTTCTCATGGATCCGACCAGCAGATGGAGCTTGGGGTGAGTCAGTTCTGTAGTCGATCCACTACTCGAAATCCGAGGCTCCGCCCAGCAAGGGTGTTCGTCCGTGGCGCCGCATTTTCTCTCTGCGGTTGACCAAAAGCGGCCACCACCGCAGAATGCCAGCCACTGAGATGGGTTATAAACAGTACCTGTTGAACTTGGAAGGAGTGAACTCGTCAGAGCAGGAGTGATGAGTAGCAGTCTGATTACATGCCTGTCGTTAAAAGTAGACTCTGTCGATCCCTCGATCCAATCTGCTTCAAGCGCCTTGCTACCTCAAGATTCGATATGCTCTTGCTGTGTTGTGTTATTATCTGGGAGGGTCTGAAACCAATATGCTTTCTCTGCCTTCCTACTTTATGTGTTGACCCACTTCTTCCGACCGACGTGTACGAGCAGGCGTAGTTGCTGAGGCGTAAAGCCGCAGGAATTGATGTGCCCTGTTGTTTGGATGGTCCACTGGTTCCAGGCAGTTGCAATCGTTGAGGGTGACAGTTGGTTATCCAAAGAAGCGATCTAGTTTCTTGACGCCTCCCAGCAAGTAACACCAATCCGTTGCCAGGTTTCTTGGACCAACGGCGGGAAGGTCAGCCAGTACTTAGACAGCAAGAACCCCGGCGACGTGATTGAAATCAACGGAACCGCAATGCATGTCCAATGTTGGTTCCCAACGCTGTTCGTCAGCAGTCCGTCTTCTTCTCTCACTCAAGACTATTCGTCAGCCGTCCGTCGTCTTGATCCTACTCGTCGATGTCGCTGTCAAGGGAATCTCGTACCAGTGGCGCACAGCAGGCAGGTTATATGTCCAGCAAGCATGGGAGATGATCCAACCGAGTACGATAGGCGTGCCACCCCGTCACCCTGTCAGCGCTCGGGTTGTAGTTGGGACTCGTTGAGTTGTTCATACCAGGCTTCATGAGTTCGATATTCGGGTCGCTGTTTGTCATCCGTTCAAGCCGAACGCACATGATTGAATATCGCATGGGCAGCACAACGAGGCATAGCAATTGCTAGTGACGGTGCAGACGTCCCAGGTTTCTCAATGTTTTGAACGTTGCATCCGAGATGTTCTTAAGGTAAATTGTGAAGTAGTGTTGGGCACAGTCAAGGAAACACAGGAGTTTGTTGCAGGCCCCGGGGTCATCCCAATGCCATTCCAATTTCGATTAATATTGAATCCATATCAGAGCATCGTGTCACCTTGTGAGGCTGTCTCGTGGGCTTGTGTGTGGGCCATCTCGAGACTTCGGGGTACATCTTGGGATTCGCCAGAGGTCACGCTGAGGCACCCCCAGGAACTCCCGAGACGACTGTCAAGAAGTTTTCGAGAGCGGCAGTTCTCATGTTCATGTTTTTGTTTCGATCGCTTCCATATGTGAGTCCCCCTCAACAGCGACATGTGGTGATGGGGTCTGCCTGAATCGCCACGAGCGAGAGCCCGCTTCTAGGAGGCAGCTTGCTACAAAAATGTGCCGCCAGCGTGCCGGGCCGTGCCGCGGCGTGCCCGCCGTGGCGCATGCCGTGCCGTGCCAAGGTTTTCTAAGGTGGAAAAAAAAGCGCCGCGCCGTGCTTGCGCTCCAGAGGGCGAGACACTGTGCCACGCCGTAGCCCAGGATGCTCGGGCGCGCGAGGGGATCGCCTCCTGCCGCGGCGCGACGGAAAAAAGTGCTACGCTTCCAAGCTTGAGGATCTGCGGTGCAGTGCCGTGCCCAGGCTCTGGAGCGTGGAAGGAGGTGTGGTGCTGTGCCCGCGTGGCCGTGCCGCGCCGTGCCCTCGGAGGGCCCAGGATGCGGAGAAGTGTGCCGCCCGCCGCGCCCCCGCGGGCCGCGCCCAGGCTCAGCGGCTCTGCGTCGAGGGCGGCGAGGCTGCGCCCTGACCACCCCTGCGGTGTGCCCAGGCTCTGAACCGCGGCGCACGCGCGTGGGCCCGCGCACCGCGCCCGGGCTCGCGCGCGCCGTGCCGTGCCGAGGCGCCGTGCCGCGCTCGTGCCGTGCCCGGGTGCCGTGCGGTGCCCGGCAGCTCCGGGAGTGCGGGGGAGCTCTGCCGCGCCGTGCCGTGCCGTGCCCGCCGGGCGCGGCGCCGTGCGCGGCGCGCCGGGCTGCTGTGGCGGCACGGGCCGCCCACGCCGGGCACGCCCGGCGGGGTGGTCGGCTCGCCGTGCGTGCTCGCAGGCGGCGTCGCCGTGCAGGGTTCGCCTGTGCGGTGCTGCGTGATGCCACGCAGGTCGCGCCACCGCCCACCGAGCCATTCCAACCCCACCCGCAGGCCCCGTTGCGCCCTCCATTTCCAGTGGGGGGGGGGGGGCGTTCGTGGAACGTCGAAAAACACAGATGGAGCCCTTTCCCCCCCCACCCACCCACCACCCGAAATGCGGGCCTTCGGGTTGGGTTGGGGTGGTCTTGGTAGGCCGGCGGGTCAGTTCGAGCCTTGGGCAATTGTCTGCGCTGCTCGGCGGGGCATGTCAAGGAATACGTTCTGGTCATCTTGCGGCCAGTTCGGAAGTTCTCGCAGCGTTGCGTGGTCATGCCGGATTTCGACGTCTGGCCGTCTTGGCGTGGAGGCTGCGAGAAGCATCGGCCTCTCCAGCAGCAGCGAGTGGGACTCCCCTGGCCGCTCGTCCCCGAGTGTGCTTCAACTGGCTTGGGGAACGGCGTATGCCTGTGCACCTGCGTGTGGCGCAAGACGTGGCCCTGTTCCCCGTGGGGCACGAGCTGCGTGAGGGCTGTGGCTGCATACGGGCGCGCCGACCAGTGATGCATGTGGGGCCCCTTCTGGGGTGCAGTCCGTGTGAGGAGTGAGCCGAAGTTGATCGGGGCATTGTGGGTGGTAGGGTGAGGAGGGAGCTGGACGTGGGGGGAGCAGGAGGAGGATGGAGGCGCGCGGCGCAGGTGAGCCAAAGCGAGGACCCAGCAGCACAGGAGGGTGGGAGGCTTTACACAGAGCGAGCTGGACGCCTCACACAGACACGCCTTCGCATTCACAGGCACAATTCCAGTCAAACGCGCTGACAGTGTTGGGCAAACTGACTGACACTCTAAAGAGCAAAGTGCGTTGGGAATCTGAATGTCGGCATTTCGTGAGGACCAGCATTCGGATTATCGTGACCACGCCCACCACACAGCGCTCCTTTCAGACTCCGTCAATCGCGGGAGGGCGACCTTACAGTATACGCCATGAAACGAACAGGGCGGTGGTATATTCTTCCGTCGCAGGAAGAATTACAGTGTGTGCACATTGCGAGCGATGTGAATCAAGAATCGTTGCAGCAGAGGCAACCTGTTGCAATTCAAAGCTCGCAATCGTGGCAACCACGATGCACACGTACGCCATGCATTCTGCAGAACAGGTGCCGAAGACGGGCTAACGGCGATGTGCGCAACGGTGACGTAGGTTTCGGTAGTGTAGGAAGGCGTGCCACGCGCTTTCCTGCAGCTCGTTGTGTCGTGCTCGCTCGATCCATTCCCAGATTGGAAATGTAGGACAGTGTGGCTAGTGATTTCCCACAACCCAGGCCCCCGACGTCGTGATTTTTGTCACTACGTCGACCCCCAGAGGTCTGGGCCCCTTCCCGGTACCGGCTTCTCATCCTGAGTTGTTTTTGGACAGTCTTAAGGTCCGGGAAGGGCTCCCAGAGGCCGAAAATAGCGAAAAGCCTCCAGCCGTGATTTTTTTCACAGCGCGAGGGGGTCTGGGAATTTGGTTCCAAACATCGCCGTTCATCAACATCGCCGTTCGCACGGCCTTGGAGATGCGTGGCCGAGGGAGTGAGAAAACAGAAGGTCTTCTCAGAAGGCCGCGGGACTTCTCCGAGGTCCGCGCCCCTTCTCAGCAGTTTTTTATTGCGTCTTCGGGGAAGCCTTAGAAAACTTCTCAGAAGGCCGGGGACTTCCGAACCGTCTGAGAAGGCCCGCTGTTTCTCATTTCCCCCCCGTGCTCGCTGCCGAGAGTTGGCATCTGGGGGAAGTGGACCACCGCGCGCTTCCCGCCAGCATGGCCGCCAAATTTCTTAGGCCAGGCGGATGTCACGTCGAAAAACGCAACTGGCGCGTAAGAAGTGTCGTTGTATGTGCAGGCAGTGGTTGTGAATACACTGATGTCTTTTGAGACATGCGACATGAGGATGCCATGAGGACAGCCTTCACTGCAGCAAGTTGACAGTTGAGGGCTCAACCTTCCAGGACCGCGTGGTGGAATTGAATACCTTGGTCGCGGCATGATCGCGCTCCATAATCGGACGCTCTCTGCTAAGTGAGGGGCGGGAAGGCATGTTAAAGTACGGTCGAGCAAATGACTAAAAAACCTCCTCCCGAAGCGTTGGCATCGTTTCTTAACCAGCTTGCCAGGAAGCTGGCCCAGTTTCTTGAGCTTTTTCGTCCCTTCCAACGTTGACGGCAGAATTTGGCCCAGGTTAGTCTTAAGCAGCGTCCTGGCCGTTGGCCCAGATCTCTTGAGTTATACGTTGCTTGATCATACTGTCGGCTGTAGTTGGTTGTGGCCATGTCTGCATAGCGTTGTAGTTTGTCGTTGCCAGTCTGGGGCGCGACCCCCTGGAAGGAGGAGGAGGAGGAGGAGGAGGCGCAGCGAGGAGCAGCGAGGAGGAGCGTGGAGAAGCGAGGAGCAGCGAGGAGGAGCGTGGAGAAGCGAGGAGGAGGAGGAGGAGGAGGAGGAGGAGGAGGAGGAGGAGGAGGAGTCCTCTCCCCAGACATCCAGGACCAGGGCCCCCGAAGACCAGGGCTGTGGCACACATGTCCGCACAGTGGGGCGGGGCCCGCCTTCCCGCGACCTACAGTGGAGGCCCATACCAAAAAGCACCCTGCTTGTCCTCCTCCTCCTCCTCCTTCTCCTCCTGCTCCTCCTCCCCCATCTCCTCCTCCTCCTCCTCCCCCATCTCCTCCTCCTCCTCCTCCTCCTCCTCCTCCGCCTCCTTCTCCTCCTCCTCCTCCTCCTCCTCCTCCTCCTCCTCGTCCTCCTCTTCCTCCACACAGCCTCTATACAGTGGAGGCCCATACCAAAAAGCACCCTGCTTGCCTCCAGGGTGCCCTGGGTTTCTTGGGGTTCGATGGCTTGTGCCATGGAAAGCGCGACGCTCCCACCGAAAATAGATGGACGGCCTGGGGTCTCCAGGCTGGGCTTCTTGTGGAAGGCTTCTTGTGGTCGGGCCCCCCTTGTAGTCGACGGCGTAAAATTACAAGCCGGCGCCCCGTAGACGTGTGCAGTTCTGTGGGGCGCGGAATGCGGGAGCGATAAACCCGGGGGCAGCGAGGGCTGCTTGAAAGGTGTTTTTCAGGGCCCCTATAGGGGCTCATTCGGGCCCAGAAGGGGGCTTTTAGGGCCCGACAAGGGCCCCCCCCCGGTTTATACCCCCCCTCCGTTCGCGCCCAAGCAGTTGCACGCCTGCCGGCAATGCAAGCAATGCCGCGTGCTAGTTCGCATCACATCTGAAGAGTGAGGGATCGACTACAGAATGGGCTTACCCTAAAATGGAGTTGCTCGTCGAATGCATGAGGAAATTCGTGGAAGGCTCGTAGATCTACGAACACGCATGACTCGGCGAGAAGGTTGAATTCTGCGTAAACCAATTCTGAAGTCGATCTTTTATTCGAATCACATCTGAAGAGTGGGGGAGGCACATCTGTATGCTGGCGGGCGGCACAGGCATCACGCCGATGGTGCAGGACCGCCCGCCAGCGTCCGGTGCTCTTGCATGGGGAGGGCCACGCTGAAGTTGCATCGTAGTGTACGGCGGTGGGCAAAATGGGAGGGCACAGCGGTGAGGAAGGATGACACGAATGAGGAGTGAGGCAGGATGTGTGCAGAACCGTAGCGAACATGTGCCCACTTCATCCACTTCGACTCTTGTGCGGCACGGTCAGGAGTGTGTGTGGACATAAAGACCATAAGTGTGAATACACTGGCCCTGATGGTGTTTGCTAGAATCATACCCTATCGATAGACGAAGGCCGCGCAATTATTTTCGTCTCGGAAGCCGTGGTCTTCTCATGTGAGGCATGCTCTACACATCAGAGGTACAAGTTGCATATGTGAGCTCGCACGCCTCACGTTTCCTTTAAGTTGCTGGCTCGCCATTGGATTGAGCATGTTCCGCTTAGTCAGCTGAACGCGCACGCAGGTGTTGAGAAGAGCGATCCGAGATAAGGCGGACTATTGCAGGCTAGCTGTGGTGGTTATGCACGTTGTGTTTTTCAACCTGCATGTCACCGTTTTGTTGTGTAAGCAGCATGAGGAATGCTCACACTTTGCGTCTCGTGTTGGTTGCCGATTCCTGTATTTCATGCTTGTCCCGATGCAGCCCTTGCGTGACGCAGTCTCGGAGTTGGCGGTACAAGGGTGCTACATTCAGGATCTGTAGGCGTAGTTGCCACGCTTCCTAAGTGGTCTGTTTGGCGGACGTGATAGTGGTGAGGCGTGCTTCGTCGTTGAGGGCACGCTATTTTAGAACGTTGCGTTACGTGCAGCGTCATGTTCACTTCAGCGTGGGACCAATTGTTCTGTTGGCATCAGCCGCAGGGAGGTTTACTTTGATTTACGCCAACAAGACTGAAGAGGATATTCTTCTTCGAGACGTGCTGGACGGTCTTGTCAACGAGGGGAAGGCGCCTGCTCTAGGAACTCAAGTTCGCGTGGAAAACGAGTTGATGGGTGTGGCTATGACACGGACACGAGTTGCAGATGGTTCAAGAGCATTGGTCTGGATAGCCCGTACATAGATGATGATGATGATGATGATGATGATGATGATGATGATGATGATGATGATGATGATGATGATGATGATGATGATGATGATGATGATGATGTATTTATGTGTATGTATGTATATACGTATACATATACACACACATATATAGAGAGAGAGATGTGTGTAGCGGGGAACCGGGCCTCCTGTCCCGGGGCCAGAACAATTGGTCCCCTTTTAAGCCCCGGGGAGGGGGCGACCCTTTTCGGGGCGCTGCTGGGCCGGGCCCGCTGGTGGGGGACCGCATATCGGCCCCCAGAGCGATCAGACAGCCGTTCCAGCGGCCCAGGACGGCCCCGAGCCCCCCCGAAGACGGCCTCCAGGGATTTCAGACGGCCCAAGAAGCCTCCCAAACGGACCAAGAGTCTCCCAAGAAGGTTCCAAGAGGACCCCGACGAGTGCCCCAAGCGGCCAAAGTCATAGATACTCCTGCGGTTTGTGATGGAGTTGGGCGTCCTCAACGGTCTTAGACGGCTCAAGAGGCGCCGAAGACCGCCTCGAAAAGGCCCGAGAGGGGCCCAAGAAAGCAGCAAGACGGCGTCCGAGACCTCTCTCGGGAGCCCCACGATGACTCGAGAGGGCCCCAGGACGACCCAAGAGGCCCCTCAGACGGCCCCAAGAGGGGGAACACGAGCCCACAATTCCAGTCTGCCCCCCCAGGCCTCCAGAAGGCCCACAGAGGCCCCACGAGGCGCCTCGAGGTTCCCAAGAGGCCCCCAAGAGGCCCGAAAGAGGCCCCAAGAAGCCCCCAAACGGCCCCCAAGAGGCTTCAAGGCCGCCCTCGACGAGGTTCCCGAGAGTCTTCCCACGAGGTACCACCGAACACCTAAGAGGCCTCTGACACACAGCCCAGGCACCGTGGTGGGATGGTCCGACGGCCAATCGACATGCAAACATACATGCATTACTACGTAGATGCACACACATACCTACCGACCTGCCTGCCTGCCTACCTACCTACCTACCTACCTGCCTACCTACCTACCTACCTACATACATACATACATACATACATACAAACGTACCTACACATGCATACTCATATATATATATATACACATACACATACACATACATATACTTACACAGGCACATCTACACGTACACACGTATGTACATACATGTGCATCTACGTATACATATACGTACACAGAGACATATAATTACGCTCATACTTATGTACATACATCTAACCATACGCACATACATACACACATACATGCATGCGTACACATTTGCATACATGCATGCATGCATCTACACCTACATGCATACAGTCATGCATACCTACATACATGCACAGAGACACGCATGCATGCATACATACATACAATTATAAATACATGCATACATACATATTACACATTTGTACATACACACATACATGCATACATACATACATACATACATGCACACATACATCGATACATGCATGCATGCATACATATGAATAGACCTGCATATACATATACTCATACAGATACATGCATGCAACCCAGCAACATAACAGCATAGCAATCGAACTAGCAAACACGCAAGCAAACCAACCAACCAGCCAAGCAACAGCCAAACACACACACAAACGCATTAGCTAAACACAAAAACAACAAGCGTGCATACATACATACATCCATCCATCCATACATACAAACTGTCATGCATGCATGCGTACACACATATATATATATGTAAATATAACCAGGCACAGACATGTTATGTCTGTATACACCACAAGTGTGCGTTTGTATCTATCTATATATATATACACATACGTGCACGGAATGTCCTGTCACTGGGGCACTGGAGGGGGCGCCCGCTTGCACAGAGCGCCCCCCCCGCCCTCCCTGGGGGCTCCCAGGCCTGCCCTTGGAGTTCCTGGACGGCCCCACAGGCGTCCCACGATCGGCCCACGAGGGCCTCCAGACTCCAGACGGCCCAGGACGCCTCCAGGAGGCGCACGGATGTTTCCTCTGCCAGATAGCCTCCAGACTCCAGACGGCCCAGGATAGCCTCCAGACTCCGGACGGCCCAGGATGCCTCCAGATAGCCTCCAGAGGGCGCCTCCAGATAGCCTCCAGACTCCAGACGGCCCAGGATGCTTCCAGGAGGCATGGTAAAACAAATGTTCAGCCATCTTTGCCTCTCCTGTGCGACTTTGGCGGCCATCTTGGGCCATCTGGGCTCCACCTGGTGCCGTCGTCAGCCAACGAGGGCCCTCCGACCCCTCGCCTCCGGGCCCCTGCAGGCCCCGGGGGGGGGGAGGAGCGCCGCTTGACCCTCGCCAGGCCCATCTTGGAGACATCATGGAGCCGGGGAAACAGGAGGAAGAGGAGGAGGAAGATGAGGAGGAGGAGGAGAAGACGGAAGCGAATCGGCGAGAAGGCCAATATCGATTGTCCCCTAAAGTGCTCCAAGGATTCTGGCGTCATGGGCGCCTCCTGGGGATCCCCTGGGGGCCTGTGGGGCCCCTGCTCCGGAGCTTTCGAGCCTCTCTTGGGGCCATCTTGGGGGCCATGGGGAAAGCGATCGTGAATGAGACGGGGATCCAGGCAGGAGGGGCATCGACGATCGGGTCCGAGAATACCACCGAAGGCGCCTGCCGAAGAGGAGGAGGAGGAGGAGGAGGAGGCGGAGCAAGGAAGATAAGGAAAGAGGACGAGAGGGGGGGAGAGAGAGGAAAACGAGCATTAGGAATCAGAGCCAGAGTCAGAGAGGATCTCCGTGTTCAGTTGGTGTAGACGGCATGTGTCGGTGTGGGGCGAGTAGCTAGAACTTGAGCCCGCGCGAAGCGCGCGCGACGGTCCCGATGCACCCTGATTCGGCTCAAGCGACGTGCAATGCGGAGCCAGACTCGGGCCCCCCAGTTCTCCTCTGATATCTTTCAGTCGTATAATCCCCCAAAGGCCCCTTTCCACGACTTCTGGGGTACCATCTCATATGGCGGCAGGTCCCACAACCAACCTTAAGGGAACTCCTGTGTCAACCTGGCAATACCCAACAGCGCGCGAAGCGCACGCGTGGTTCTAGTAATCGCATGCCCATGAACAGCAAACGTTGTGTGTAGTCTGTTGTGCACGTCGCTGTTGGTAGCATGGCTCGATGCATGTTTGAGTTGGCATAGGGTGTTCAACAATGAGTTGCATAAGGTACTTCGCATAGATGCAGACGTATTTGCGGGTGCAGAGACGTTGTAATTGCATGCCGACTATGACTCGGTGACGTGGTGTGAGGGTCATGAGGGAACACAGCATCTACTTCCACCTGCTCCCTTCGCCTGGTGGGGCATTCCACTCTCTGCCCCTTTCCTGCTAGGGGCAGTTCAACGTCGTTTATACCTTGGACTTCCCACCCGCGAAGTGGAAGGAGGAGAAGGGCCACATCTCTGCGGGGCTGATCAGAAAACATTTCCCTCCTCCGAGGATGGGAGGCGCATGAGCAGCAGTCAGGTCGAAGCGGTGAGGAAGTGCATCCTTGTTGGCCAGGCTGATTGTGAATACAAGGCTTTGGAGGGACCTTCGGCCATGCGTATAGGGGCTTGCGCTTGAAGAGAGCGGGTTGCACGTCAATCAGTCTGGGGCTGAACGAGGCAGCTGTGGAAATGCATCAGGACTAGGTCGGACCGAACGTTGACGCATATGGATGCCAGCAAGGCAGTGTCAGACAGTAGTGGCACCGTCAGGGACATGTGCCCCAGGACCATGGTGAGCAAGGCGAAACACAGCCTACAGTCGGGGCCTGAAGAAGGATCCCTTTTCGTTGGGGAGGGGCTCCGCCCTCCGCGTTCCTTAAGCGTTTCGCAGCTTGCCTCAGGTTTTCCTTATGTTTTCGATCGGAAATCGAAGTTTCACTCATGGAACAAAGGGGCCTCGTTCCTTATTTTGGGTTCCTTAGGTCAACGCCCCGTCTGTACGTGTCATGGCGATGGCGTCTCATATTCTTTCCGGAGCTGCCAGCTGCTACCACTGCCTCCCGCTTCCTCGAACTCCCCAGAGCTTGTAGCTGCGCTCAGGCCCCACAGGTGGCCCCCACAACTTGGCCCTGCAGTGGTAACGCGATGCTCCACCAGCCTGAGGCTCCTGAGCACAGTCTCCCCAATGCTTCGCAGTGTGAGCAGCTGTGGCCTGTGGAAGCAGCCGGAGCGCGCGGGAGGAGAAAGTCTTTCGACCCGCTGATCCTGATGTGCGGGCCAGTTCCGATGGTGCGCGCTCTCGCCGCGTCTTCCTTCGCATTGCTGCCGCAGTGTGGCCTCCGATGCCGCTGCCACCGTGGTGACTCCGATTGTCCATGCCCGCTCCCTCCACCTGCTGCCTGCTGTGCTGCTGGGGGGCCGCGCGTGCAGGCTTGGCCCGTGCTCTCTCGCCTGCCGCCGCCTGGTGCTCGGCACCGCCTGCCGACGCCAGCCACTGCCACCTGGAGTGTCTCGAGCCTCCCTTCCTCGACTCCCGACGTAACGTCGGGGCCCTGAAGAAGGAACCCTTTTCGTTGGGGAGGGGCTCCGTGTTCCTTGATTGTTTCGCAGCTTGCCTTCGGTTTTCCTGAGGTTTTCGATGTGAAATCGAAGTTTAACTTATGGAAAGTAGGGGCCTCGTTCCTTATTTAGGGTTCCTTAGGTCAACGCCCCGACTGTAACGTCGGCCCCCAGAGGTCTGGACCCATTCCCCGGGACCGGTGTTTCATTCTGAGTCTTTTTGTTGACGATCCCGAAGCCCGTAGCAGGTCCCCAGAGGCCAAACATATGGAATATCAGCCAGCGTTGACTCCAAATAGATAGTAGGACAGGAGGAGGGCGAGAGGAGGACAGGAGGAGGACGAAATGAGGACGGGAGGAGAAGGGGAGGAGCAACATCAAGCAAGCGCAAGCAAGCAAGCGGGAGCACGCGGAAGCAAGCAAGCGCAAGCGAGCAAGAACAAGCAAGTAAGAGCCAGCGATCAAGTGCCAGTAAGCAAGGGCAAGCAAGAGCAAGCAAGCGAGAGCAGGCACGCAAGAGCAAGCAAGCATTAGGAAGCACGGGGTAGGGGTTGGGGGCAAGAGCAAGCAAGCATTAGAGAAGCAGAGCAAGCACGCAAGAGCAAGCAAGCAAGACCATAGGAATTAGGGGGGGGCATCGGAATTAGGGGGGGCAACGGACCGATCAGTAGGGTTTGAGTTGGGAACTCCTATAGGGCAGGCCCATTTGGAGGAAGGCCTCCCGTGATGATTTGTTGTCGTGACCCGAAGGGGCTCTGGGCTGTCACCGCCGCTGCCATGGGCTTCCCATGAGGATGAGGCTAGGGTTGCGGATGCGGGTGCGGGGATGGGTTGTCATGAGGACGTCGTCCTGGCTTTTCTCGGGAGCGTTTTTTGTCAGGGCAGACGCGCCGACGTTGAGGGCAAGGAGAGGTGCAATCAAGAGGGCGCCAGGGCGCGTTCCCTCGGCACGTCCCGCGGTGCGTCTTCGTGGCACGTCCCTTGCGGCCTCCGGTCCCGCCCGTGCTCCGCTCGCGCCGCGGCCCCTGCCGGGCCACGCGCACGGGGCGCGCAGCTGCTCGCCTCTTCGCGCGCCGCGCGCCCTGGCCTGAGCGCGGCTGCCCGTCTCCGCGGGGAGCGAAACCGCGGGGGCGCGCAGATCCTCGCGCGCCGCGCACCGCGGGGGGAGGCGCACCTCGCGGGGCGCGAGGCGCGAAGTGATGGTTGGCTTGCGCTGCGGTTTCTCCCCCATTCCTTCCTTCTGAGCAGCTCCTCCCCTCCGCGTCGCGGCAGCAGGCGGAGCGGCACAAGCGGCCCAGGCGACTCGCCGAGGGTCCCCCCGCAGTGTGCCTCTCCAACCTGCGGCCCCCCAGAACTTCCGGACGGCAGGCTCGCGGGAGAAGGGTAAATTCTTGCCTGACATTTTGCGATTTCGCGACGGACATCCTCACAATGATGAGATGTCGTCGAATTCGTCTCTCTGCCGGCCTTGCAAAAAGGTATGATCTCGCTCGGGACGTCCTCAAACAACGAGATGTTATCGACATTGTCTTGCTATATGGCGCTGGTGCCCACCATGACGAGTTCGCTCAGGACATCTTCACAAACACGAGATGTTGTCGACGTCGTCTTGGAATCGCTCCATGGAGCCCGCGAGGCTGGCCAGGCGGGTCAACACGGCCAGGCGGGTTCAAACGCCCAGGCGAGTTAAAACGGCCAGGCGGGTTAAAACGAACAGGCGGGTTCAGACGGCCAGGCGGGTTAGAAAGGCCTGGCGGGTCAAAACGACCAGCTGGGCTAAACCGGCCTGGCGGGTTAAAACAGCCAGGCGGGTTAACACGGCCGAGGATGTCAGCCAGGTCAGGTTGTTGAAACGGTTCTGACGGCCAGGGAAACGAAAACGACCGGGCGAGTCAAAGCGCCTGGGCGACTTAAAACGGCCAGGCGGATAACGATGGCCACGCGGGCCCAAATGATCAGGCGGGCTGAAACGGCCCAGGATGTCAGCGCGGCCAGGCGGGCTCAATTGGCCATGCCGATGCAAACAGTCACGCGGTCGTAATGGCCATGCGGTTTGAAGCGGACTTTCGGGTCAAATCGGCAAGGCGGGTTCAAAGGCCCAGGCGGGTTGAAACGGCCAGGTGGTTTGAGATGGCCAGGCGGATTAAAACGGCAGCACCGTGGACATCCTTAAAGAACGATCCATCTTCAATTCCGCATGTTTAGCTATATGTTTCGGGCATCGCCTTGCAATCTCTCGTGACAGGGCCGATTGACGGCTGAAGAGGGCCCGCAGACAGCCCGAGAGTCTCTGGCCCAAGAGTGCCCCAAGACCCCCCTAGAATGCCACAAAGGCGAGGGGAAGAGAGGACGCAAGAAGAGGAAGAACGGACAAGCAAGCGATCTCGCGCCATCACAGAGTAACTTCCGATTTCCGTCCCCATGCCAAGCAGGTCGAATGTCCTTCGGCCCATCCTGCACCGTACCTGGAATGTTGGTCAGAGTCCTCAGGTATGCTTCTTGGGGTCTCTTTGGGGCGCTCTCGGGGGCTTCTTGGGGGCAGTTTGGTGGCCTTTGTGGGGCCTCTTGGTGGCCTCTTGGGAGCCTCTTGTGGGCCTCTTGGGGCTTCCTGGGGGCCCCGTGGGGGCTTCTGGGGGCCCCGTCGAGGGCTCGAACTGTCCGTTCGGGTCACCCGTCTGGGCCCCCTCTTGAAGCCGTCTTCGGAGCCTCTTGGGCCGTCTTGGTTGCCTCTTAAGCCGTCTTGGTGCCATCTTGAGTCGTTTTCGGTACCTATTCGGAGCCTCTTGGGCCGTCCTGGTTGCCTCTTAAGCCGTCTTGGTGCTATCTTGGGTCGCTTTCGGTACCCATTGGGGGCGTCTTGGGGCGATCTTGGGCGCCTCTTGGGCCGTCTTGGAGCGTCGGGAAGCCGAAACGGAGAGAACTCCAAAATCATTCAATCTCTTTTTTCCGGAAAGTCCATGAAGGTTGCCTCTTGGGGTCCTCTTGGGAAGCTTATGGGAGGCCTCTTGAGAAGCCTCTTGGAGCCCTTTGGGGGCCTTTTGGAGGCTTCTTGGGCCGTCTGGAGGCCATCTTGGGCGCCTTGGACCTCTCGTTCGACGACTCGGGGCCCTCTCGGACCGTCTTTGGGGCCTCCTGGGGGGGGGCCCTCTTGGCCTGGCCCGTCCGGCCGAAGAAGGTCCTGCGACAGGCCGCCCAGGACCGCGAGGGATTTGGCCTTCTGGGATCCGGGTCCCACTGGGCGTCGCGTAGTGGGGGGGCGCTGAACTTATTTTTTTCCCCTCAAACAAGCAATCCTCGCGGCCATGCTTGGTTAATAAATCCTCTGGTGCGCTGCGGGCTGTGCTAAGGATCGCAACGACAGCAGCCGAGCATGCCTAACAAATTATATAATGCGTGATTCAAAGAAGAAGAGGTGCACGGGCCGATGCACGGGAGGGCAGCGAGGGCTGCAGAAAAGGAGCCCAATAGGGCCCACCAGGGGGCCTCCAGGGCGCGAGAAGTGCCCCATTTCCTCCCGCTTCATGCTATCGCCCCCCCGTCAGGCCACGCCCCAGCCCAACGGGGCCACCCGATCGCGGAACGCGAGACGGCAGCAGTGGCTTGCGCGCCTGGGTTCCGCCACCCCGCGTCCCCCGTGGAGTCGTGCGCCAAAGGTCACTCTGGCCCAGGGTCACCCTTACGTGTCGCCGCGTGGGGAACACACACACACACACATGATCGGCGGCGGCTACCTTCTGCGCACATCTTGCTGTGCCCCCTTCGCCGCAGGTGGAGCTGGCCTGCAGAAAGAACCTGTTGGCGCTGGGCTATCCGAGCCAATCTCTGGTAGCGTTCTGAGGCGGCACAGGAGGCTGTTCGCGGCGCTCACGGCACCGGCCCGCTCTTGTGCTGCCCCCCTTTCACCTCGCAGCTTCCGCGTGCTGTCCGCCCCCACGACGCCGCCGCCTCACGCTGCTGCCCGCCAACCGCCCGGTCAAACCCCCCCCCCCGTCGGTCTTGCTCGGCCCCTTCCCCCCCGTGCCGCCGTGTTTGCGTTCTCGCCCCCCCTTCCCCCTGGTAAATGCACCCCCCTCGCCCCGCTCCTCGCTGTTCATTTCCACCCCGCGCGGCCCTCCTCCTCCCGAGAGCTCACGCTCAGCTTCGGGAAGTCCCCGAGACCGCCCAGCCTCGCCAGAGAGTTCCAGAGTCCGCGCGCGAGGTCGTCGAAGGCGGCCCGCAACCCTCGGCCACCCGGCTGCTTCCTATTCGGCAGGCTCCGCCGCCGTGCCAGCGCAGGAGGGTGTGGTGCCGCCTCCTACTCGTCCTTCTCCTCCACAGCATCCCTCGCCCCCTCATCGTCCCTCTTCCCCCTCGACTTCCTCCTCCTCCTCCTCCTCTTCCTCCTCCTCCCTCCTATTCTCTTCTACGGGCACCGAAATTTCAGAAGCAACTCGTCATCCCTCAGCCTTCCTCGCCAGTTTGGTAAAAGATGCACTGTCTTGGGGCGCAGCTCCTGGCAGTCGCGCGGATACGGCTGGCCCGCGATCTGCTTGTGGCACCCACCCCCTCATCCTACGGGCATGGGAAAGCGGCCGCCTCCTCCACACTCGACGGACGCCGCTTGTTCCCCTGGGGTCGAGTTCTTCCTGGGGTGTGTTTTTACAGCAAGGCGCTGTGACAACGACTCGGCCCTGTGGCGTGCAGCGGCCCGGCGGCAGCACATGCGACAGGGAACGCCGACAGCTCCGAGAGCGCGGCGGCGGATGCAGCGTCGAGCTGCATCGCGGCAGGACGCGCCCCAGACAGTACTGCGTGCCAACGCTCGTGGGCATGCTGCCGAAGGCCGCCACGGCCGTGGCCACGGCCCACCAGACCACCCGGACCCAACCCGAAGGCCGCGATTGGCCCTCCATGCCCAGTTGGGGGCGGCTCGGGGAGCATGGAAAACACATCGCTGCACCCACCGGCAGCCCTCGAAAGTGGCGACAGCTTCGCAGATCGCAGCGAAGAGCGGGCAGGAGGGAGGAAGGGCGCGCGAGCAGTGCTCCATTGAAAACGAATGCCCAAGCAAGGAGGTCTGACACATTTTTTAAAACAAAAAAAAAGATGCGAGGCTGCCGCGGCGGAGGGCCCGTGGCGTGCCCCCTCTCCGCGGAGGCGCCGCGCGGTGCTCATGGCGAGGCGTCGGCGCGCCAGGCGGCGGCTCCGCGCGCGGCCGCCTCCTCGGCTGGGCCCGGGCCCCCCGTCGGGTCGGGAAGGGAGGGCGGCGGGAGGGCTTCGGCCAAGTTCGGCGTCTATGAAGGGGCCCATCACGGGGCCTCGGGGCCGTCAGAAAGAAAAATCAGAGGCAGCAGCGTGGAATGGGGAGTCCCCGCTGCAATGCCCCGGCGGAAAGCCGCGGGTCACGCCTGGAGGCCGCGAGGAGGATGTCCACCTCCACGCCCATATCCTCCTTGACGTCCACCACATCATCCTCCTCCGTCCTCCGCAACAAGCACCTGCTCGTCCACCTTCTCAAGCAGCACCACCCTGGCATCCCCCTCCCCATGAAAAAAACAAGTCCCGGGGAAGGGGTCCAGACCTCTGGGGGTCGACGTTGCGAAGTAGATCACGACGTCGGGGGTCTGCTCATGGTTCACTCACTGCCACATGCCTTTGTTCAACATCGTTGCGACGGCTGCGCAGGTGGAGTCGATCGTTCAAACGCTGCCTGCCGCTAGCTACCCTGGGTGAGACCTCCTGACCCCTGGCAGCATGGATCTCGACGAAACGAGCCACCGCGGCACGAACCGCTGCCACAGCAAACTCGACAGGGAGCGATGGCCGGGCGAGGACGGGCCCCGGCGGGGTGAAACGGAGGCCGAACATGACCCCCGTGCCACGAACCTTGGCGTTAAGTCGGGCCTGTCCCCCTACAGGGAGATTTTCGACAAAAAACGAAAAAATACCCTAAGAATATTCAAAAAATAGTCCAAACATATTCTTGTGATTATGTTTTGAGTATTTGTTTGCCTTGTTGGTGCATGTTTGGGGTATTTTTAATTTTTCGTCGAAAGTCCCCCTGTGTGGGGGACACGCCCGACATAACCCTGGCGCGAGGAGCCGAGGGTGACGCGAGCGGATGCCCTGGGGCCCAGCCGCTCGCGAGGTCTTGCCGGCCCCGTGCCGTCGCGGGCGCCGCCCCCGCCCCATCTGCGCGAGGGGGCGCCGACGAGGGGGGCGAGGGCTGCGGTCCGGATCCTCTGCTCGGAGCGTCGCGCCGCCGAGATCCTGGCTGGCGCGGCGCGCCAACCGCGTCCCAGTGCCCAGGCGTCAACGCGCTGAGCTGTCCAGCCGCCCGTCCCGTGAAGCGGGAGCGACACCCTCCCGTGTCGCAGGGCCGCCGCCGCGACACGCTGTGCAAAAGTTCTTGACCGTAGGGGGTTGTGCGTGTGTCTGTGTCAGCGTCTGTGTGTGTGTGTTGTGTGTGTGTGTCTGTGTGTGTGTGTTGTGTGTTGTGTGTTGTGTGTTGTGTGTTGTGTGTTGTGTGTTGTGTGTTGTGTGTTGTGTGTTGTGTGTTGTGTGTTGTGTGTTGTGTGTGTGTGTATTTGTGTCTGTGTGTATTTGTGTCTGTGTCTGTGTCTGTGTCTGTGTCTGTGTCTGTGTCTGTGTCTGTGTCTGTGTCTGTGTCTGTGTCTGTGTCTGTGTCTGTCTCTGTCTCTGTCTCTGTCTGTGTCTGTGTCTGTGTCTGTGTCTGTGTCTGTGTCTGTGTCTGTGTCTGTGTCTGTCTCTGTCTCTGTCTGTGTCTGTGTCTGTGTCTGTGTCTGTGTCTGTGTCTGTGTCTGTGTCTGTGTCTGTGTCTGTGTCTGTGTCTGTGTCTGTGTCTGTGTCTGTGTCGGTGTCTGTGTCTGTGTCTGTGTCTGTGTCTGTGTGTGTGTGTCTGTGTGTCTGTGTGTCTGTGTGTCTGTGTCTGTGTGTGGGGGAGGATCATGACTGGGGCCATGAAGCCTCCCAGATGACCTTCTCCTCTCCCCATACGCCTCCCGCGCGCCCTCCCCGTCTGCCCACGTGCCTCGGGCCACGATGCTCTACGGCCCCCCGCGTCCTCGGCCCCCTCGTCGGCGCACCCGACTTCTGGGATCCGCCCCCATCGAGAACCAGGAGGGACACCAGCGCACAGACACAATGAATCCCCAGTTCCCAGGAAGACAGGGGAGAAGATGGGGAGTGTGGGGGGGGGGAGACGAGAACTCAGGAAACATCATACAAACTGTGGGGAAGCCTGGGAGTCGTGTGTATTTCTTCTTTGTGTGCCCCTGGGCGCCCTCAGAGAAGCCTGCCTGGCCGCTGCGGTCCGGAGCGCCGCCCCTGCCCCCGGCCGCCCGCGTGGTTGGATACAGGGCGCGCTGCGGCGGGAAGAAAGAGCGCCGCGCCCGGTGACGAGCCAGGTGAAGGAGGGAGACTGGGGACAGGAAGGCCCAGACCCCCGGTCTGGGCTTCCTCCTCCTCCCCTCCTCCTCCTCCTCCTCCTCCTCCTCCCCCTCCTCCTCCTCCTCCTCCTCCTCTTCCTCCTCCCCCTCCCCTGCTCCCCCTCCTCCCCTCCTCCCTCCTCCACGTCGGCCCCCAGGGGTCTGGACCCACTCCCAGGGGCCGGTTTCGCATCCCCTTGAGTCGTGTTTTGAAGCTCCCCGGGGCCCGGTCAGGGCCTCCGCTCCAGAGACCCAGAGGTCTGGACTCATGAATCCCCTGCACCGGTTTCTCATCCTGAGTCGTGTTTTGACGCTCCCGGGGCCTGGTGAGGGCCTCCAGAAACCGACAACACCGAGAAACACGCTGCTGCGAGGCGTTGCGAAAGGAGCCTTGCCTTCGAGGGTCGAAGAGCCAAACCGTTCTTCGTGCCCGGACCCCCGACGTCGTGACCCCCGACGTCGTGATTTTTGCTCTCGACGTCGACGACCCCCAGAGGTCTTTACCCCTTGCCCAGGACCGATTCTTCATGCTGAGCCGTGTTTCGACGCTCCCGGCGCCCGGCAAGGGCCCCCGGAGGCCGAAGATATCGAAACCGAGACCGCGTCGTGGTTTCTTCCACCACGCCGAGGGGGTCCAGGAGCGGCCAGGAGAGTCTCCGCGGCGCGAGGAGGTCTGGGAAGGTACATAGCCGATGGCCCTCGCGGTGGCGCCGACGGCCTCCGCCGGGCACGTGCCTCGGGGCAGCGAGCGTCGGGCGACGAAAGGCACACGCTCAGTGCACCTTACAGCTGAGACCGGTGAGGCAGCTCGGCGCTGCCAAGTCAAGGGTACCCTGAAGTGCCTCGTCTTTCGCGGCCCGCGCCCTCTGCACTCCAAAGAGTGGCCACGGCGTGGCCCTCGGAGGAGTCTTGTGCTGAGTCGGGCAGGTCCCCCCCACAGGAGGAAGACTCAAGAATGGTCAATCATAGTCTCGGGACGATTTTTGTTTTACTATCTGTTTCACGTGTTTGAGCATTGTTGGACTATGCTTCATTTTTCTTCCAACACCCCCCTGTAGGAGGACATGCCCGACCTAAGGAATGCGCCCAGGGGGCTGCAGACCCTGGAGGATTCCGAAGTCCTTATCTGATGAGTGCAGCGATGATATCCATGGCCAATCCACGACGGGCTTTCCACTGGCTTCCAGACCCTGGATTCCCTATCTGGACTCATGGGCCGATGGCCTGGTGCAGGCGGCGGCGCGGGCTCATGGCATCGGCAGTGCTGCGGCGGTGGTTGCCGCGGAGGCCGCGGAGCGGGAGGGGCTGCTCGCTGCGACTCGCCTTGCGTAGATTGGCGGCCCATGCCAGCGACTGGCCGACGCAGTCCCTCCGGTTCGTGGCGGCCGACCCGCGGCCAGGCGGTGCGGGAGCCAGTGAGCGTGAGGGGCCTCCGCTCGCGCTGGCCCCGTCGCCGCTCGGTGCATGAACAGATTCAAGGCCTCGGCCGCGCAGGGAGAACACATGCCCTCACCGTAATGGCAACGGCGTGGCCCTCGGAGGTGTCTTGCTCGATTCTTTTTGTTGTTGAATGTTTGTTTTACCATAGTTTGATATATATATATATATATATATATATCCTCCCGCAGTCCCCCTGTAGGAGGACATGCCCGACGTAAGTATAAGTCTTGTGCCCGCTCGCGCGCCCGCCCGAGAGGGCGCCGCGGCCGCCATTTTCCAGGCTGGCGCCCGCCAGGCTTGGACCCGAGATTGTTTTCACGAAGCCGCGTTTTGCCAAAAGGGGGTTTTGTCCATGCCCGAAAATAATCAGGAGGGGAAAAAACACACAGACACAATTAATCGTCGATTTCAAGGAAAATATGGGAAAATATGGGAAGTGTGGGGGAAGACAAAAACCCAGAAAGTATGGGGAAATATGGGGAATTATTTTTTTTGTGTGTATTTATTTGTGTGTCCTGGGGCTCCTTCAAATAATGGCAACGGCGTGGCCCTCGGAGGGTTCTTGTGCCCTCTCGCGCGCCCGCTCCAGCCAGCCTCGACCGCGCGGGCCCGCGGTGGCAGTCCAAGAGCCCCTCGGGGCCCCCTTGGAGCCCCTGTCTGCAGTGCTCGATCCTCCCCCCCTTCCTCCTCCTCCTCCTCCTCCTCCTCCTCCTCCTCCTCCTCCTCCTCCTCCTCCTCCTCCCTCTCCTCCTCCTCCTCCTCCCCCTCCTCCTCCTCCTCCTCCTCCTCCTTCTCCTCCTCCTCCTCCTCCCCTCCCCCTCCTCCTCCTCCTTCTCCTCCTCCTCCTCCTCCTCCTCCTCCTCCTCCTCCTCCTCCTCCTCCTCCTCCTCCTCCTCCCCGTGGCCACCCGCCCGTTCCTGGCCGCCGTCGCGCGCGGCGCCCCACAGGCCCGCCAGGGCCCCCGGCCGCCGCAACGGGGGCGGGGGCCCGGCCCGATCGAGGGTTCCTCGGGGGGGGGGGGGGCGGCCAAGGCACGGACAGGATCGCGACGTCGCAGAAGCAGAACCCAGAGGTCCAACGTATTGAACAAATCAAAACGGACCTTTTTGCGCAACATTCGGCCTCCAGGGGCCCTCCTCTTCCTCCCGCTTCCTCCTCCTCCTCCTCCTCCTCCTCCTCCTCCCTCCTCTTCCTCCTCGTCGTTTCCTCCTCCTCCTCCTCCTCCTCCTCCTCCTCCTCCTCCTCCTCCTCCTCCTCCTCCTCCTCCTCCTCTTCCTCCTCCTCCACCGCGCATTCGACATCTCGGGACGTCGCATGTCTGCGGAGGGGGGGCTGGGGGGGGATGATTTCATGGCCGGGGCCATGGGTGTTCCCCCAGATCTGAGGGCCCCCCGCGGCGCCACCCCCACATAATAATGCAATGTATGCGTCGCCCCCCCAGTGGCGACGCGCGCGCCAAGAAATGTTGTAGCATCTGCGTCGTAGCGGGCGCGTCCTGGCCACACCGCTCGGGAAACGATATACTACAAGACAGACGTTTTTTTCCCCGATGTTCGTTTTGTATAGGGGCCCTCACCGGGCCCCCGGGGACCGTCAACAAAATGAACACGCAAGAAGAGCCGGTCCTGGGGTGGGGCGGGCCTTCGGGGGCCCCGTCTTGAAAAAAATCACGACATCGGAGCTCTGGGAACGGGAGGTGCCCAGACCCCCCCGCGTTGTGAAAAATCACGACGGGAGACATTTCGCTATTTTTGTCGGCCTCTCCAGGGGCCCTCATATACCAGGCCCCGCGGGAGCGTCAAAGAACTGCTCGGGATCAGAAGCCCGTCCCTGGGGAAGAGGTCCCGACCTTTAGGTGTCGACGTTGTGAATGCATCACGGCGACGTCGGGGGTCTGGGATCGCGGCGCCGGAAAAATCACGACAGAGGGAGCGTCTGCTGCTGTTTTCGGCCTGCGGGGGCCCTCCTCGCTGGGCCCCCGGGGCTGGGCCCCGGGGGCCGGGAAGGGGTGCCCGACCCTTGGGGACTGCGCGTTGGAAGTCTCAGAGGACGTCGCATGTCCGGGGGCCCAGACCCCCGACGTCATGATTATTTCATGACTTCGACCCCCAGAGGTCTGGATCCATTCCCCGGGACCGGTTTCTCATTTGTGAACACGGTCCCGGGGCCCAGCGAGGATCTGCAGAGGCCGAAAATAGCGAGAAACCTCCCGTCGTGATTTTTTCCTGACACGTGGGGGGGATGACATTCTGGCCGGGGTCATGAGGTTCCCCAGATATGAGGGCCCCTCTCGGCGTCATCCCCACATACTAACGCAATGAATGCGTCGCCCCCCCATGGGCGACGCGCGCGCCGAGAAATTTTATAGTATATGCGTCATGGCGGGCGCGTCCTGGCCGCACCGCTCGGGAAACGATCTGCTACAAGATAGGTCTACTAGATGTTCGGGTCAGACGCGCGCGTCCAACGAGGACGTCTAGTACTAGTATGTTTCTGTGCGTCCCACCCTCTGCTTCTTTCAGTACGTCCCCACGGCCGCGCACGTGCCTCTGGGCATGGTTGGCGAGCGTCCTTTCCAGGACGGCCCCCTCGCAGACCCCAGACGTTATGTTTTTGTATTGCTTCTTGTTTGTTGGTTGTTCATGACGTATGTGAGGAAAACATAGCGTCTGTAGAAAAAAAAAACAACACACAGACTCTGAGTGTTTTCTGTTTGTGTGTTTGTGTGTGTGTTTTGTCCACTGACTCTGCGTGTGTTGTTCCACAGACTCTGGGTGTGTTGTTTCCACAGACTGTGTGTGTTGTTTGTTGTGTGTGTGTCTATGCGTTTGTGTGTGTGTGTGTTTGTGTGTGTGGCTTTTGTGTATGCTTGTGTGTGTGTGTTTGTTGTGCGTGTGTGTGCTTCCACACCCTCCCAGACCAACGACGTTATGTTTTTTGTTTCATGACGTCGACCCCCATGGACCCCTTCCCTGGGAGCGGTTTCTCATCTTGCGTCGTTCTCTTTGACGGTCCACAGGCCCGGCAAGGGCTCCCAGAGGCTGGAACTAGCAACACCATTTACCCGGCGCGTTCTTGTTCATGACCCGGAGGAGGAGGAGGAGGAGGAGGAGGAAACGAGGAAACGAGGAAACGAGGAAACGAGGAAACGAGGAAACGAGGAAACGAGGAAACGAGGAAACGAGGAAACGAGGAGGAGGAGGAGGAGGAGGAGCAGGAGGAGGAAGAGGAGGAGGAGGAGGAGGAAGGAGGGGGGTCTGGGCTCTCAGGCGCCCCCGCACGCTTGGGGGAGGGGGGGGGGGGGGCGATGGCCGCGCCGGGGGCGAGCCTGGACGCGTTCCTAGCCGCCGCGGCGCGGTCCGCGCGCAGGCGCCTCGCCGCGGCGCTGGGGTGGCAGGGGTCGGCCTGGATGGCGTCTGGGCGATGTCGCGGGACGCCTTCGTGTCGACCTCGTGCTGCAGCAGACCCAGACCTCCTCGCGTCATGCCGAGTCGCGACGGGAGGTCTTTCGGTATGTTCGGCCTCCGAGGGCCCTTGCCGGGCCCCGGGGCCGTCGAAGAACGGTCCTGACTTCTGGGGGTCGGCGTTGCGAAAAAGTCACGACGTCGGGGGTCTGGGAAGGCGGGGGGAAAACGAAAACAAGACGGAAACGAAAAAAACACCGTGCTGGTCCAGCCCTGCGAGGTGGGCAGGGGGCGGCGGTGGACGATCAGCTGCAGGAGGAGGGGGCGGCCGATGGGAGGTGTTGGGGGGAGGGGGGAACGACGGAGGATCGATCAACAATCGGAGCGGGCGGTCGGCAGGAGGGGAGAGGGGGCGATGGAGGTGCAAGCATCGAGGTTCGAGGTCTGCTTCCTGGGCGGTCTTGATCGCCCTTGGGCGCCCTCTCGTGGCCACGGCCGGGTCTGCCCCGAAGCGCTTGGGGACGATCGAGGTTAGGGGAGGAGGGGGCAGGAGGAGGAGGAGGAGGAGGAGGAGGAGGAGGAGGAGGGGGAGGAGGAGGAGGACCAGTGTAAACCCAAGAGTCATCAACGATGTTGGAATAAACCCTCCCTCCAAGCCCCTACAACGGTTCATTTCCATTGAAGGAACTGCCTCTTTGGAAGACAACTGCTCGAAGATTTTGACGCATGCCAAAACAGTGTTCTCGGGATTCCAACGCCACGGATCAACCTGACAGTTGCGTCTTGACAATCCTGAATCGTGCCAGAACACCGTTCCTGGGACTTCAGCACAGCGAATCAGCATAACTGTTGCACTAAGTTCCTGAATCCTTTCAAACCACCATACCTGACACGCTGATGATGGGAATCCGTGAAACTTTTGCAAGTATTTGAAACGAATGTGCGCCGCGCTAAGGCGAGAGCCACATTCTGAAGAGGAACAGCCCTCAATCCGTGAAGCTCTTGTAAATTTATAAAAGCGCTTAGGCGAGAGCCGCTTTTTGAAAACTACCCACCCTCAACCCGTGAAGCTCTGTTTTTAACGAGTGTGCCCCGCGCTAGGGCGAGAGCCGCATTTTGAAAACGACCCGCCCTGAATCCGTAAAACGCTTGCAATTGTTTAATCGGATGTGCGCCGCCGTCAGGCGAGAGCCACATTTTGAAAACCACACGCCCTCAATTCGTGAGACTCTTGCATTTTTTTAATCCAGTGTGCACCACGTTAACGCGAGAACCACATTTTGAAAACCACCCGCCCTCCATCTGTGAAGCTGTTGCCAATTGGCGAGGAAGTCTCAAGCGAAACGCCCGGCCCGCTCTAAAAACTGGCCTCGGGGTGTGACAGGGAGAAGTTATTCATGAAGAACAGGAATGGAGGAGGAGGAGGAGGAGCAGGAGGAGGAGAAGGAGGGGGAGGAGGAGAAGGAGGAAGAGGAGGAGAAGGAGAGAAGGAGAAGAAGGAGGAGGAGGAGGAAGAGTATGAGGAGGAGGGGGGGGCGGTCGACAGGACGGGGGGCGGCGGCCGGTCGACAACAGGAGGGGGCCGTCGGCAGGAGGGAAGCCGGGGCGATGGAGGGTCGCGCATCGAGGTTCCAGGTCTTCTTCCTGGGCGTTCTTGGTCGCCCTCGTGGCCACCCACGGGGCTGGGTCTGCCGCGGAGTGCTGGTCGGGGCGCGCCCGGGGGAGGTCCAGAGGCCGACCTCTGGGGCAGCGACGGAGGAGAGACGGGCCCAGCGGGGTGAAGCATCGATCTCCAGATCGCCCATTCATCGCCGATCGGGGCCCGGGCCCTCCATGCCGCGCCAGGGGACGTGCGGCCTCATCGGGGGCCTTTCGCGGATCTCTTGGCGAGGTGTCGTTAGTAGCAGGTGATTGTCTCCCCGCCTCCCGAGCGCGTCCCTCCAGAGTCCGTCTGATTATTGGGCGCTCTTCTGTTCGGGACACCACCTCGTGGGAGGGCGAGGATGGCCTCTTCTGGCCTCTCCTACTTCGGGCGGGAGGGCTGCTGGTGTAAGTGTGTGTGTGAGTGTGTGTGTGTGTGCGTGTGTGTATGTGTTTGTACGTTTGTGTGCTTGTCGGCGTGTGCGTGTGTGTGTGTGTGTGTGTCTGTGCGTGCAGAGGGGGGGGGGGGGGGGCGGGTGCGGGTGCGGGTGCGTGCTTGCGTGCGTGCGGGCTGGCGTGCGTGCGTACGCGTGTGTTCTTGTGTGCGTGTGTGCTTGTGTGTGCGTGTGTGGTGTGTATGTGTATGTGCATGCGTATGTGTATGTGTAGGTGTAGGTGTATGCGTATGTGTATGTGTATGGAATTGTGCCTTTGTGTGATTGCGTGTGCGTGTAGATTGGTCTATGCAGTCGTGTTGTGTTGTGTTGTGTTGTGTTGTGTTGTGTTGTGTTGTGTTGTGTTGTGTTGTGTTGTGTTGTGTTGTGTTATGTGGTGTTGTGTTGTGTTGTGTGTTGTGTTGTGTGCGCCTGTGTGTGCGCGTGTGTGTGTGTGTGTTTGTGTGAGCGTGTGTGTGTGTGTGTGTGTGTTGCGCCGTGCGCCGTGAGTGGCCGCCCTTCGCGGGCATGCAAGCCTAACCTCATCGAGCACAACAGAACCCCGAACCCTAGTTACACGATGAAGACGTGGTTTCACTGAGGTCGCCGTCTTCGCACCAGGGAGAATCTTTCTGGGTGGTTTGGCCTGACACAGCGGCAGAAAAGACTCCCTATCCCTACATGTTCCTGGCTTTCCTAACTCAGGTCCCCTCCCAAAGGGTGCGGGGTCTTTTTTCGGTTAGCCATGGCCTGACCTGACCTGACCGCGGGGGGGGTCTGCATTAGGGAGAATCATTCTGGGTGGTTTGGTCTGACACATCGGCAGAAAAGACTGCCTATCCCTAAATGTTCCTGGCTTTCCTGACTCAGGTCCCCTCCCAAAGGGTGCGGGGTCCTTTCTCGGTTAGCCACGGCCTGACCGGACCTGACCGAAGGGGGGGGGGTCTGGGAGCAGCGCCCGAGCACAGCAGCATCGGCTCCACGGCGGCGTGATGCCAGGCGATTGCGGAGCGGCGCGCCCCACCCTCCGAGACCCGGGCGCTGCTGGATAGGAGTGCCGCTGGCCCAGGGGGCCCCCAGGATCTCCAAGGAGGCCTCCACGGCCTCTGGAGCACCCCCCTTACGAGGCCCAGACCCAGACCCCCGGCGTCGTGACTGTTTCACCGCGTCGACCCCTGGAGGTCGGGGCCCCTTCCCAAGGACCCGTTTCTCATCCTGAGCCGTCTTCGTTAGTGCCCCGGGACCCGGCAAGGGTCACGTCGACCCCCGGAGGCTGAAAATATAGCGCAAACCTTCCCGTCGTGTTGTTTTTTTCTTGCAACGCGAGGGAGTCTGGGGAGAGCCCCAAGGCTCCGAAATTGCTCGGGAAGCTGGGGGCACCTAGGGCCACGGGCGCCTTTATAGCAGCCCCCGCTCTGTCTAGGCCTCCCAGATGGGGTCCGGAAAGATGGGGTCGGAGGATCGCGCCGCATCACCGATGCATCGCCGATGCATCGGCGAAGCGCGTGGATGAGGATCCCGATTTTCTCAGCGCCGACGTCGCCGATGCATCGCCGACGTCGCCGCCGCATCGGCGATGCATCACCGATATATCACCGTCGCGATCCTCCGACCCCATCTGCGAGGCTTCTTTTCTAGCAGGAGGAAAAGAAGGAGGAGAGGGAGGAGGAGGAGGAGGAGGAGGAGGAGGAGGAGGAGGAGGAGGAGGAGGAGGAGGAGGAGGAGGAGGAGGGGAGGAGGAGGAGGAGGAGGAGGGAGGAGGAGGAGGAGGAGGAGGAGGAGGAGAAGGAGTAAGAGGAGGAGGAAGGTCCGTAGCCATTTTGGCTCAAGGCCGTCCCCCCCCTCGGGAGTCTCGGCCTTGCCCGAAATGGCCGCCGCGGCCTTTTCTCTCGAGGCCCCCGGGCCTGCGCATTGGCCGCAGTGGTCCGGCCCAGGTATGCGGTCGGGTGCCCGCCGGCGGGAAGTTCCTGCACGGCAGGGGGTGCGGCGGCTCCAGCTCAAGGGGAAGCTCGAGACCAAGGGAATGGTTGAGATCTGCTCCATGTGCACGTGGCGGGAACCTGGTGGCGGGTCTCCTCCAGCATGTGATCTTGTATGTGCGATTGGTATCAGTGTCGTGGAGCAGCATCTTCTTCCAGGGCAGGAAATCTGGTGGCGGTGTTTCTCCAACATGTGATCTTGTATGTGAGTCTGGTATCCGTGTCGTGGAGCAGCATCTTCCTCCAGGGCAGGAAATCTGATGGCGGTTTTCCCTCACATGTGATCTTGCATGTGCGTCTGGTATCGATGTTGTGGAGCAGCATCTTCCTCCAGGGCGGGCTTCGATTTCCTCCAGCTCTTCGGCAATCTTGTCGTCAAGATCCTGGGGAGTCGAGTGGCCCCGCAGAACAGTAAAGGCGCGCGCTTGCTGCGCTTGCACGGCCGTGCTTATTAGCATTACCATTGATGCCAAGAGGAGGAGGAGGAGGAGGAGGAGGAAGAAGAGGAAGAAGAGGAAGAAGAGGAAGAGGAGGAGGAGGAGGAGGAGAAGGAGAAGAAAGAAGAGGAAGGAGGAGGAGGAGGGAGGAGGAGGAGGAGGAGGAGAGGAGGAGGAAGAGGAGGAGGAGGAGGAGGAGGAAGAGGAGGAGGAGGAGGAGGCGGCGGAGGAGGAGGGGGATGGCGCCTTCAAAGCAGCCCCCCCGCTGAGAAGACGCCCGCGGCCGCGCGATGGCCCCCCCCGCGGCGGAGCCGCGCGGCGGCGGCGGCGGCACGGGCGACGAGCGGAGCCCGCTCGTGGCCCCCGGGGGGGGGAGCAGAAGCCACGACGCGGCACGAGCTCCTCGGAGGCCGCGCGTGCCCCGAGCACCTCGCGCCGCGAACGAGCTCGCGGCGCGGGGAGTTTTGGGCGACGGCTTCGGCCTCTCCTCCTCCTCCTCCTCCTCCCTCCTCCTCCTCCTCCTCCTCCTCCTCCTCCTCCTCCTCCTCCCCCCTCCTCCCCCCCCTCCTCCTCCTCCTCCTCCTCCTCCTCCTCCCTCCTCCTCCTCCTCGGCACCCCTGCCAGGCCCCATTTGCCGGGGGTGGGCGGACCTCCTGCCGTCGACGCGTCGATGAGCGAATGGGCTTTTTGCCCTCGTTTCTGCCTCCGTCGGTGGGGCCCCTGCCAGGCCCCATTTGCCGGGGGTGGGCGGACCTCCTGCCGTCGACGCGTCGATGAGCGAATGGGCTTTTTGCGGGTGTGCGAGAGGGCGCCGCGGCCGTCGTTTCTGCGGGTCCCGGTCCGTCGGTTTCGGTCCCAGGCCCTGTTCACTCAAGGGAGGTTCACTAAAGGGATGTTTGTCCACCGCCGACCATGGGGCCGTCAAGACACGACTCAGGATGCGAAGCCGGTCCCGAGGAAGGGGCCCAGACCTCCGAGAGGTCGTGAGCGAAATTACGACGGGGAGTTTTTGTTTTCGCTAATTGCGGCCGCCTAGATGGAGCCGGAGTCGATCGGGTCAGGATCGCGCCGCATCGCCGATGCACATCGCCGATGCGGCTCGATGTGGAGCCCGATTTGCTTCACGTCGACGTCGCCGATGCATCACCGACGTTGGCGACGCATCGACGGTGCATCCCCGATGCATCGCCGATGCATCTCCGACAGCCTCACGTCGCGAAAAAAACACGGCGGGAAGTTTTTCGGCAGTTTCGGCCTCCGGGGTCCCTCACCGGGCCCTGGGAGTGTGAAAAAACGACTCAGGATGAGAAGCCCGTTCCAAGGAAGGGGATCCAGGTTCTTGGGGGTCCACCTTGTGAAACAAATCATTGCGTCGGGGGTCTGGGCGAAGATTTCTCGGATCGGCGCTGGACCAATCGGACCCTCCCCAGGACTCATTTCGACCCCTCCGATTCGCGGCGAGCAAACTATGACATGAAAATGAAATACGACGTGAATATGAACTTTGGTGCTCCGCGTGGATTTCTTGGATCTGCGTTTGGCCCCCCTCCATGGCGCGCGCAGCGCGACCCTCGCAGACCGATCCGCTTCGAAAAGTGACGCAGGAGGGGGTCTGGGGTTGGGGCGTGGTGCTTTACGCTGTTGTATTTTTGTTTGCGCCCCGCGTGCATTGCTTGGATCCGCGCTGGGCCCCTCCGGCGACGCCCCTGACGCCGCCCCTGGCGCGCTCCGCGTTCGCCAGGGAGAGGGGGTCCGGCGCAGAGCCAAGAAATTCGCGAGGAGCGCCAAGAGTGTATGCTTCTGCCGATTTCGTTTTCCATGAACATGAACTTTGGGAGGTCGGCGCGGATTTCTCGGGCCGACGCTGGGCCGATCGGGCCTTCCCCAGGGCTCAATTCGACCCCTCTGAATTGGGTCGATGCGATTTCGATGGCTTCCGATCCCGATCCGGTCCGACTTCGGGTTTTTGGCCTGGGATCCGATTTCTCCATGGAGGCATGTTCGCCTGCCGATTTCCGCCGATCCGACTTCTCCCGACTCGGCTGCCGCTTCCCGCGGATCCGATTCATTTCGATCGCCGATCCGGCTTATCGGTTCGATTCTGGGCTCGCTTGCCTCCCTGGCGCGCGGAGCACGCCGGGGGCGGCGTTGAGGCGCCGCCAAGAAGGGGCCCCGGCGCCGATCCGAGAGGTCCGCGCGGAGCTCCAGGAGGTGATGTGCATGTCATTGGTGCCAGACCCCCGACGTCGTGCTCTGTTCACGACGTCGACCACCAAAGGTTCGGACCTCTTCCCAGGGACCAGTTTCTCACCCTGAGTCGTGTTCTGACGCTTCTGGGTCCCGAGAAGGGCCCCCAGAAGCAGAAAGTAGCGAAAAGCTTCTGGACGTCATTTTTTCACGGCGCGAGGGGGTCTGGGTTGTTCATTCCCCTAGGCCAGGAGCCCGTCGTCCTCCACGCTGACGCCCTCAGAGGACCCGACCAGTGAGGCTCAGCATCGTTTAACCTATCCTTAAGTCGGGCATGTCCCTCTACAGGAGGAGCACTTAAGCATAATCAACAAATCTGATGGGGACGACTTTATCTTAATACTATGTGTGACTATCTTCGAACCTGTTTGGACTATCCTGTTTTTTCGTCCAAGGTCCCCCTGTAGGAAGACGCGCCCGACCTAAATCTATCCCCATCACCGCCGGGCCACGGTATCTCCGCCCCGTCGGCCCACCCTCCCAGGCAGTGACAGGCCCTGCGAAGCCCGAGGGAAGAGGCACGCAGGGAGCGTCCCCAAAAGTGCCCTGCCTTCGAGGGTCGAAGGAGTTGTCATCTCTTCCTCGGCGGAAGGGCGGCGGAAGGTCGGCGGGAGCAAAACAGGCCCGCCTCCGCCGGCGGAGGCCGGCGGAGGGGCGGCGGAGGGCGGCGGAAGTGAAACCATGCGCCCCAAGATCAGAGCGAGGGGGCCGAACGGTCATTCATTGTATATGCATGTGTGGCTGAATAAGGAATTCGTGGTGAGAATTCTGCTTGTTGCGTTGTTGTTGATGTTGTTGGTGGTGGTGTTGGTGCTGTTGTTGTTGTTGGTGCTGTAGTTGTT
This sequence comes from Prorocentrum cordatum, assembly GCA_963575745.1. Classification (NCBI taxonomy): domain Eukaryota; class Dinophyceae; order Prorocentrales; family Prorocentraceae; genus Prorocentrum; species Prorocentrum cordatum. The sequence continues at coordinate 89,904 of CAUYUJ010014853.1, read as the reverse complement.
GATGTTGTTGTTGTTGTCGTCGTCCCACCTGCGACCCACCCGCGACCCACCCCGCGACCCAACCGCGACCCACCCCGCGACCCACCCGCGACCCATCCGCGACCCACCCGCGACCCACCCCGCGACCCACCCTCAAGGAAGGAAAAACCATTCGGACCCGACAATTGACGTTTAACGGCCCTGTTCGATTGATTCCTGGCGCGCGCTTACTAAACAGCTTCGCTTGTCGGGGTGATTCTTATGGGGTGGATTCTCTGCCCCCTACACCCGCGACCCACCCGCGACCTGCCCACATTGGTTTAACGAAAAAATCGGCGCCTGCGGCGGGCTCGTTGTTCAATTTGTGGAACTTCGGCGCTTGCGGCGGGCTTCTCCAGAGTCTCGCAAACTGCCGACGCCCCCACCGCCCCCTTACTCTGATCCGCATCTGCGGGGCGCTACGTATGACAGTTTTGGTGGGCCCAGGGGGCCCAGGATCCGCCAGAGATCCCCACCTCTAGCGGGTGGCGTCGGCCGGCCGAGGCCGTGCCCGCGGGGGCAGAGATCGGTGGCACGGCACATTGCAGGCCTCGCCGGCGCCCGGGGGCCTCGCGCGCTCGTCCGGCGGCCCGCTGCGGCGCCTCTGCGGCGGCGGCGCCGCCGCGCTGCTGGCCCTGGGCGCCCACGCGCTGCTCGCCAGCAGCCCGGAGGCGTTCGTGTTCAACCCGCTGCACCGGAGGGCGTTGGCCACGCCGCTGGCGTGGCTCTTCGGCCTGGCGGCCGTGCTCGCCGCGCCCATGCTGGTGAGGCTTCGGCCCGCCTCGAGATCCGACGCTCTCCAAAAAAAAATTGGAGCGGCGGGATGCTGGCAGCTTTTTCGGCCTTCGGGGGCCCTCGCCGGGCTTCGGGAGCGTCAAACAACGGTTGAGGACGAGAAACCGGTCCCGGGGAAGTGGTCCTGACCTCTGGGGCCCACGCATCGAAAAAATTGGAGTAGCTGGATGTCTGGGTGCGCACGGACAACGCCGCACCAGGTAGTCCCGTCTGGCCTCAACGGGCCCCCGAGCAATCGAGGACGGCCGCCAACACCTTGGTGCCGCCTCCGGCGGCGCCCGCCACATGGTTGGGGCCTTGAGACCGCCCCCGACTCCCCGGGGGACCTGCTGAGGCCAGTTGAGGCTACCTGGTGCGGCGCTGTCTGTCTAGGCCTTCTAGATGGGGTCCGAGTAGATGGGATCGGAGGATCGCGCCGCATCGCCGATGCATCGACGATGCGGCTCGATACGGAGACCGTGTTTCCCCACGCCGACGTCACCGATGCATCGCCGATGCATCGGCGATGCGGCGCGATCCTTCGATCCCATCTGCCCGGACCCCCTCTGGGAGGCCTCCACTGTGCGCAAGCCGAGGCCCTACCACTCCCAGCTCCGCCGCGGCGCTGAGGGCCACGGCCTGCGCGGGGGGCCCAGGCAAGCGCAGCGGCGCGCCCCCCGACCTCCACGAGGGGGTGCTGGCCGCGCTGGGCGTCGCCTGCTCGGCGGCCGCCATGGCCCTGCTTGTGGCCACGCCCGCGGGCGCCTGCGTGGGTGGCTGGCCCAAGACGCCCGCGGCCGCGGCCGCAGCCGGCTGCTTCTGCGACCGCGAAGTGGCGCTGGGCTCTCCCAGGTCGGGGAGACCAAACGGGCACACGCCACACAAGCTTTGGGAGCTCCGTCGTGGTGGGCCCATTCTCCACCACCGCTACCACAGGCAGGAGAGGGAAGAGGAGGAGGAGGAGGAGGAGGAGGAGGAGGAGGGGGAGGAGGAGGTGGAGGAGGAGGTGGAGGTGGAGGAGGAGGAGGAGGAGGACCTCCTTATCCTCCCTTCTCACCCGTCCTGCATATTGCAGTGTGAATAGTGGGAAGGAAGTAGAGAGTAAGGAAATATGAGTTGTGAGTGGTGAGGAGTGAGTAGTGTGTAGTGAGTAGTGCATAGTGGGTAGTAAGCAGGGAGTAGGGATGAGGGAGTAGACAGTAGCGAATAGCGAGGAGTGAGTAGTGAGTAGTGAGTAGTGAGTAGTGCGTAGTGAGTAGAGAGTAGTGAGCAGTGGGTGGTGAGTAGCGACCAGCGAGTAGGGAGTAGCGAGTAGGGAGTAGAGAGTAGTGCGTAGCGAATAGGGCCTTGGGAGTAGTGAGTAGTGAGGAGGGAGTAGTCAGGAGCCAGTAGTGAATAGGGAGTAGGGAGTAGTGCGTAGCGAGTAGGGAGTAGCAAGTAGTGAGTAGTGAGTAGGGAGTCGTGAGTAGTGAGTAGTGAGTAGTGAGCAGAGAGAACTGTGTATTGAGTAGGGGGTAGTGAGTAGGGAGCTGCGAGTAGAGATTTGTGAGTAGTGAGTCGTGAGTAGTGAGTAGTGAGTAGCGATTTGCGATTAGTGACTAGTGAGCCGGGAGTTGGGGGTGGTGAGTAGCGAGTAGTGCGTAGTGGGTGGTGAGTATTTTGTATTGGGTAGCGACTAGCGGATATTGAGTAGTGATTTGTGGGCAGTGCCTAGTGTGTAATGAACTGCGAGTACTCAGTAGTAAGTAGTGGATAGTGGTTAGTGGGAGGTGAGTAGTGTTCAGTGAGTAGTGAGTAGTTGGCAGTGAGTAGGGTTCAGGGAGTAGTGAGTATTGAGTACTGGGTAGCTAGTAGTGAATAGTGCGTTGGGAGTAGTGAGTAGGGAGTAGGAAGTAGTGATTCGTGAGTAATGGGAGCGTAGTGAGTAGTGAGTAGTGGGTAGTGAATAGTGCGTATCTGGTAGCGCGTAGGGCGTTGGGATTAGCGAGTAGTGAGTAGTCAGTACTGTGTAGGGAGTAGGGAGTAGTCAGTAGCGAGTAGTGGATAGTGAAGAGTGAGTTGTGGGAAGTGAGTAGTGGGTAGTGAAGTGTGAGTAGTGAGTCGTGGATAGTGGTTCGTGGGTCAGTGAGTAGTGATTTGTGATTAGTGAGCAGTGGATTGTGAGGTGTGTTGAGTAAGTAGTGAGTATTGAGTAGTGGGTAGTGAGTAGTGAGTAGTTTGTAGTGAGCATTGAGTAGCGAGTAGGGAATAGGGAGTAGTGGGTAGTGGGTAGTGAGTCGTGGGTAGTGAGTAGTGAGTCGTGATTAGTTTGTAGTGAGTAGTGAGAAGTGAGTACTGAGTAGCGAATACTGAATTGTGGGTAGTGTTATAACGAGTAGTGAGTGCTGTTTGGGGCTAGGCTTTGGGTTTGGGATTCGGGTTGGGGGTTAGGACAAGGGTGAGGATTCGTGTTAGGCGTGGTCAGGGTCGGGTTCCGGAGACCAGGGCCGCCGTGGCGAAAGGGGGGGGTCGAATTTGGCGGCCAAAGGGGGGGGGGAGGGGGGGGGGTCGGAACTCCCTCCCCCCCTTTTGAAAGGGAGAGGGGGGGGGGCCCGACGACGGACCGGGAAAGGGGGGGGGGGGGCTTCCCCGACGACGGATCGGGAAAGGGGGGGGGGGAGGGGTCCCCGACGACGGATCGGGGAAGGGGGGGGGGTCCCAGCCCACCCCCCCCCCTTGGGGTCATCCAGCGGCGCGCCCTCAAAGTACGCCCATCCGCTCGGATTGCTGGGAGCGGCACCTCGGCCTCGCTCCGCCCCTGCCCGGCTCGCCAGGGGATCCGCGCCAGGAGCGGCACCGGAGGCGCCGTTCTAGCGTTAAGTCGGGCACGTCCTTCTACACGAGGGAATTTCGAAAATAGTCCAACAACTAGTCCGGATACGATTTCCAATGCAATGTTTGACTATGTTTCGTGTGTCTGTGATTACTCTTGATTTTCTTCCAGAATCGGCCTGTAGGAGGACATGCCCGACCTAATTCTAGCGCCGACCCGCGGGGGGCTCTGAAAGGTTACGTTTAGGCATCTGTTTGCTGTTCTACAGGAGCCGGGAGGAGGTCCCTCCGGATCTGACGCTGGCCTTCGTCGGCGAGTCCGGGCTGGCCCTGGGCGACGACGTGCTGAGGCTGCTCCGCGACGAGGGGGCGTCCGCGGTGATATTCAACGGCGATACCAGCTACATAGAGGAGAACGAACAGTGGGTGCAGAAGTTCGAGGATCCAATAATATGAATCAGACTAGTAATACTTAATATTAGTAAGAAGAGACAGGTACATAAGAAACATAGATAATTCGAATACTTACCATGTGAAGAAGAAGAAGAAGAAGCAGCGGCATAAACATAATCTTTCGGAGCTCCGCGCGGATCCCCTGGCGCGGCAGGGAGGGGCTCCAAGCGCCGATGCCAGAACGCGGAGCGGAGCTCCGAAAGCTCAGGTTGATGACGGCTCTTCCCAGAGATCCGATGTGGTGATTTTTTCCATCAGGAAGGGTCGACCCACTCCCCAGGACCGGTTTTCCATCCTGAGTCGTGTTTTCACAGTCCCGGGGCCAGGCGAGGGCCCTTGGAGGCCGAAAGCTGCGAATAACGTCCGTCTTGATTTTTCCAATGCGCCGGATCTCTGGGCTGCTCCTCCAGAGGAGCACCTGGGGCGGACCCCCTTCTACGTCGCCGCCCACGAGCCGTCCAGGAGCTTCCACGAGCCGGAGCCCCACGGCTGCCGGGGCGAGGCCGCCGCGGGGAGCGCGTGCCTGCACCGCGGCGTGGGGCTGCTGCTCCGGAGCCTCAGCGGATGGGCCTGTTTTCCACCACTACTGCCACAGGTAGGACGGGGGGGGGGAAGGGAGGATGAGGAGGTCCTCCTCCGCCTCCTCCTCCTCCTACTCCTCCTCCTCCTCCTGCTCCTCCTCCTCCTCCTCCTCCTCCTCCTCCTCTCCTCCTCTCCTCCTCCTCCTCCTCCTCCTCCTCCTCCTCCGCCTCCGCCTCCTCCTTCTCCTCCTCCTCCTCCTCCTCCTCCTCCTCCTCTTCCTCCTCCCTCCTCCTCATCCTCATCCTCATCCTCCTCCTCCATGAAGCCCCGGGTGCAGCTTCGCCCCTTTATCCCTGTGGCCCAGCTCCTGGCAGATTTAGCCCAGGAGGGGCGGGGAGCGTGCGCGGGAGGGAGAGTGACCCCCCTGCGCGCGGCCCGATCTCGCCAACCAGATCTTCCAGGCGCGCCCCGCGCCTCCGCGCCGCCGCGCGATTGCAGCCAAGACGGCAGAACCCCTTTTCAGAATGCGTGCTGGTCTTTCGCCTCCTCCTCCTCCTACTACTAATACTACTCCTCCTGCTCGTTCTCCTCCTCCTATCCCCCTTCTTCCTCCTCCTCCTCCTCCTCCTCCTCCTCCTCCTCCTCCTCCCCGTTTTCCTCCTCCTCCTCCTCCTTCTCCTCCTGCTGCTTCTCCTCCTCCTTTTCCTCCATCTCCTGCCTATGGTAGTGGCGGTGGAAAATGGGCCCATCATCAGCGGGAGCTGCGGGGGCCGCGACGCGCTCTTCGAGCGGGCGCTCTCGGAGTTCGCCGCGCAGGACGCGTCCTGGCCCATCTGCGTCTTCAGCTTCCACGACAACCGCGGCGGCCAGGGGGCGGACCCCTGGGAGAACTACGACCTCTGCCTCCAGCGGGGCGCGCTGATCATCAGCTCGCACGCCGAGCCCTTCGCCCGCACGCACGAGCTGGACGCCCTCTTCCAGGGCGGCGAGCCCCGCGCCCGCGTGTCGCGCGAGGTGGCGCCCGGCTCGGGGTCGGCCGCGGCCGCCCGGCTGCGGGACGGCCACTCGGTGGTGGTGATGACCGGCCCCGCCAGGGGAGCGGCAGCGCCCCAGCCAGGCGGAGGCGCAAAACAGGGCTAGGATCGGGATAAATCGCCCCAGAGCGTTCCGGAGCGCTCTCAGAGCGTTCCGGCACGCTCTGGAGCGGCCGCGGCGCCCAATACATCCTCCAAACCCGCCGATTCTCAGAGATTTCGAGTTCTCCCGATCCGATGTTGTCCCGATCTTCGCATCGTTTTAGGCGCCCCGGCGGGCGCCAGCGGCTGGGGCCCCGCGATGGTGGAGATGCTCGGCCCAGAGGCGGCCGCCGAGGAGCAGGCGTCCGAGGACTGTGGGCGGGACTCCCCTGCGATCCTGGCGCTTCCGCGTTTGGCGAGCGGGGGGCGCTGTCGCCGGGCTGCGGGCCCCGGGACCCTCACGGGTCGATGTGGTTTGAGAAGTGGCGCAGGGAGGATGGGGCCCAGGGCTCCGGGCATGAGTTCTACGATGCTGCATTGTTCTTCGCCACGTCGGATCTCAGGGAAAGCCACATCCGGTCCAGGCCCCTGGGCCGCGACCTCGCAGACACGGAGCGTCTTTGTGAATCGCGGATGCCCCGCACGGAACGCATCCGTGCGACCACGCATCCGCGGAATCGCGCCGTGGTATCCAGACCGCGAGGGCGCGGATGATACGGATATGTCCGCCGCTCGCGCGAGGAGGCCAACCGGGCGTCCGTCGGCCCTGCGGGCGGCGCGTCAGAGGCGGCGCCGCAGCATGACTCGGGAAGCCCAGGGCAAGGAGCCTTCTTCTGCTCGGCGGTGAGCGAGGGGGGGAAGCGAGAAGGAGAAGGCCTTCCCAGAAGGTTCGGCAGTCCCCCGGCCTCCCGAGCAGTTTGCTAAGCCTTCCCCGCAGACGAACCAAACCCCTCAGCAGGCGCGAGGGCTTCCGAGCAGTCCCCGCCGCCCTCTGAGAAGGCCTTCCCTCCTCGTTTCCCCCCCTCGCCTGCCGCCGATCTGCCGCTTCCACGTGGAGGGGGACCCGCGCCTGGCGCGGTGCTTCTTCAAGGACACGGCGGGCCGTGTGGCCGACGAGTTCTACCTGCGCCGCCCGGGCGGCACGGGCGGGTCGCTCGAGTTCGTGTAGCGGCGCGCGGGCCGGTCGCCGTGCTGCATGGCAGGGGCCGGCGGGCGAGGCTGAAGTCGGGCATGTGCCTCTACACACGGTTCAGGTCTGATCATGCGAGAGCTCCTTGCTTCGATGGGGGGGGACAAGATCCTTTCATTTCTACTTGTTCTATCCTGGGCCTCGTCCTGGCCACTGGAGGGCCAGGAACAAGTAGAAACGAGCACAATTTGACATGAGCACGATTAGAAATGAACGACGTGTACAGGGGGAGAACTCCAGAATAGTCAAAAATAGTCTGGGGGCGATTCCTTCGTGCTCTTTTGAGTCTGTTGGAGCAGTTGCTGACTATTGTTAAAATTTCTTCTTCCAGAGCCCGCCCGTAGGAGGACATGCCCGACCTTAGGCCAGGCTGAGTGTCGAGCTTCGGCGGCTCTCCTGCGATCCGCGCCTGGCACCAGGGAAGGCAGCACGGCATCAGCACAGGAACCCCTCGGAGTTCCGCGCGGACTTCTCTCGGACATCTGCGCTGCGCCCTCCTGCCGGCGCGCCGGATAGCGCCAGGGAGGGAGACCGCCAGGGCCGCTCCACAAGAACTCCGCGCGGGCTTGCGAACGTTTCTGCGTCTGCCGTTCCTGCTTCTCCCGTGGCACGAGCATCGGGTGCGTTCGGGAATCTCTCGGAGCCCGCTTCGGCTCCCGCCTCGCGCGGCCCTGCTCGCAGCAATGCGCGCGCGCGTGCGGCAGTGGCCTCCTGCGGCGAGAGCCTTCCCCTCTTCCCCCTGTGCCGCCTCCCTCCTCCCCAGCTTCTTCCCCGACGGCCTCATTACCAGCCTCGAACGTATCCCTATCCCTAAGATTGACACGCCAAAGAGCGATGACAATCTTAGGGATGCGCCCTCAAAAAATAAGGGAATCCCTAAAATTGGCATCGTGATGAGGAGATGCCCAGCATAGGGACAGGGATTGTGCCAGGCTGGTAACCTCAGGCCTGAGCAGTTCCCGATGCCAGATTCTCCATCGCAGTGCGTGCAGTGGAGACCCGTGCCAAGAAGCACTCCGCTTGCCTCCAGGGTGTCTGGGCTCCTTGGGTTTCGATGGTCTTGCGCCATGGAACTCGTGACACTCCCACACCGAAGATCGATGGACGTCCTGGGGTCTCAGGGTCGGGTTTCTTATGGAAGTTTTCTTGTGGACTGGCCTCCGCTGTATGGGCAGGCAGTGATCGCAACGCGCCTGCACTTGATGATGGCAAGTGGCGCCCCGCCCAGGACAAGTCCCGAACATGTTCCCCAGAACTCTCGCCGGATCCCACGCTTTCCCCGGTGCGCCAGTGCAGCCCGCAGGGTTCCCCACGTAACAAATATGGCACGAAGATGTGGGCGGCGACGACGACGACGACGACAAAACGACGACGACGACGAAACGGCGACGACGACGACGACGACGACGACGACGACGACGACGACGACGACGACGACGACGAAACGACGACGAAACGACGACGAAACGACGACGACGACGACGACGACGACGACGACGACGACGACGACGACGACGACGACGAACGACGACGACGACCGCAGGGGAAGGGAACACGGCGAGGAGTCAACCCATCGGGCTCTACGGCACTTGGGTGCAACAGCGGCCACCCCTGCAGGATCCTGTTGCGACGTTCCGTGGGCCCAGCGAGGGCCCCCAGAGGCAGAGAGCGGCCAAAAAATGTCCCGTCGTGATGTTTTGGTGGCGCGACCATGTCGGGGGCTTGCCCCCCAAAGCCCCAAGACGCATAATGTTCGGAACTTGCCCAGAACGTGCAATGGTGGGAAAATCCATGAGGATCTCTTCTGGAACACGCGCGCTGCTCCATCCACGCCGGCAACGCGTGAGCCTTCTGGCGCTCTGTCTGGCGCCCCCGTCGGGCTCTTGTAGGATCCCCCCCCTGGGATGTTAACCAGCGCCTCGCCCACAGAGCCCCCGAAGCCCAGAGTCGGGGCATCGTGAGACTCGAGTACGCGGGAACTCGGGTTTGCCGACGCTTCTTGACGATCGCGTCCTGTGTTCAGACGGCCCTGTCGTCGTTGGATGTTTCCAGGGGGAGCGCGCGGCAAATTTCCGGCTGGCCCTCGTCATCGTGATCGCCCCGCCACAGGCCAATTCGACAGCCCTCGGAACAAATTAGCGAACACTCATGCCACATTCATCTGTCAACGGTTCCCCCTCCCCCCAATGTTCAAAGTTGGCGGTGGGTCTGATGAGATGCCTTTCGACCGCAGTCTTCCCCGCGCTTGCCAACATTGAGGTTGGGGGGAGGGGGAGTGTTCAGTAATTGTTTCCCTCTACCCGAGTCCCCCGAACCCGAGCCCCGAGCCTGGCCCTCCCCCGCGCAAGAAGCCGCCCCGTGCCCCCCCCCCCGCGCAGGCCGGCGCCTCCTGCTCCCGAGCCTTGCCCTGTCCCCGCGCAAGCCACCCGCCCCGTGCCCCCCCCCGCGCAGGCCCGCGGGCGGCGCGGAGGCGGCCCGCGCGCTGCTGCGCGGGGCGCCCGCGCTGCTGGCCCGGCACCCCGACCGCGCCGTGGAGGTGCCCGCGGGGGCTCGGGGGCGGAGGAGGAGGAGGGGGAGGAGGAGGAGGAGGAGGAGGAGGAGGAGGAGGAGGAGGAGGAGGAGGAGGAGAAGGAGGAGGATATTTCCCCAGATTTCACGGCGCCCCTTCTTGTTTCATGACGTCCCTGGCCCCCCCCGCCAGGCCGCGCACATGCCGCCTGTCATGATTTGCACCCCCCCCCTCTTGGACACCCCCCTCTTGGCCGCTCCCAAGGGGCCGCCGCGGCGGCCCTCTCGGCCCCCAGGCAGACTCACGTCGTAGACACGCCATGACGGAGAGGGCTGGCCCCTCTGCAGAGGAGGCAGCGGTACCCCTACCGCTACCCTCGCCTCGTGCTCCCCTTTTTGGGGCCTCCTGGGGAGCCCTCGTCGCCACCGCTGGATGCGCCTCGAAATTCGTGCCAGAACGCACCCCAGGAGAGGTCCCCAGACCCCCGACGTCATGATGTTTTCATGACGTCGACCCCCAGAGGTCTGGACCTCATCCCGAGTCGTTTTTTGACGGTCCAGAGGCCCGGTGAGGGCCTCCAGAGGCCGAGAATGGAGAGAAGCTTCCTGTCTTGAGTTTTTTTTAATGACTCGACTTGGATGGCCGACAGAGTTGTTGTAGCTTGTACGATTTATAACCTGCGATATCCCTAGTTATAAGCAACACGATCCCTAGTTATATGTCTGGACATGTTTGCATTATCAATATAGTACCTTATAGGTGTTGACATGTCCATAACATCTGCGGATAGAACATACCTAGGGATATGTATCCGACATAACATGCAACATATACAAAAAATAAGTGTTTCAAATAAGTCAACTAAGTTAACTAACCTAAGAAGGGCCACCTGAACGGGCTGACGCAGAAAAAAAAACTCGCGGCACAGAAAATGAAGGAGGAGAGCCGAGCGGAGAGGCAGGCGGCGGAGGACGACGTGGAAGGAGGGGGGGACGCGACGCATGTGGCGGCTTATCCGCTAGCGGCCGTTGCTTTTTTTCCCTGGGCCAACTGACAAAAAATGACGTGGAGGAGCGACGGTGATGATGATGACGGTGGTGAGCACGATGATGAGGAGGGGCGGATGAGCGGGTAATCCGCTACAGCGGCTGATCCGCTTTTTTTTTTCAAGATGATTTTCTCCGAGCTCAGTGAATCACCACCAGCGCGTTGTCGCTCTTGAGGAACCATCCAGTCGCCTTGCGCGCGCCCTCGGGCACCAGGAGCTCCGACTGTCCCGTTCTAGTCCAGATAGAGTACCCACCGAGCGGCTCGCGACGCACCAGCGCAAGCTTTCCCACGATAAGCGCTAGAACGCCACCAGCGGACAAGCACGCTTGAACCTCGACCGCCGCGTTCTGAATGAAAACCACGCTGCCAACTCTGAGCAGCAAGCCCCGCCACCTCATCTGTTTGGACACGACGCAAACCTGGCCAAACTTGTCGGACAACGGCTGGCTCACCGCCACGGGCTCGCACAATTCGGTCATCCTGACTTTGTCCATCGCTGGGAACACCTTGACGAGAAGCTGCTGGACCGAGCTTTTCTCGAATGCCGCCGTGTTCGCGATGTGGGTCATTGATTGCTTCACGATCTTGTTCTTCCTTTCGTGCACAAAGCAATCAAGAAATATGTCGTCCTCTTGGTCTGACACAGCGTGCCACTGATAATGGTGTTTTGGGACGATGGAGTCGAGGCGGTACGCGGCCTTATGCGCGTCAAGGAAACGGCCAACTGCACGCCGCATGATATCTTTCATAGCAACGGGCGTGGAATAGTGCTTTGCCTCGTTGATGCTGTCCAGAACGTCACAGAGACGGAGGTAGCTCTGGCGCTCCAACTGCACCTTGTGCGCGGGAACGTGTTCAACAACAAAGTATCTGATGAATGGGAATGCAGACAAGAGTTCAGATGCCCCCGCGCGAAAGACACCGCTTGATTTCCACGCCATCTCCCGAGACCCGTTGAATATGTCAGCGAACTCGCTCCTGGTCAGCCCTCCTGGGTTCCAATGCCAGTCGGCCTCGGCGAACGTCTTCAGCAAACGGAAGGAAAAACCAGGAGTACACTCAGCAACACCATTAAAAAGCAAGCCAATCTCGATATTCACGATGCCGCCTGCCAGGTACACGTGCATGCAATCGCGCAGCAGGCAGGAATGTGGAAACACGTGTGGGCGAAGATCCTTGTCGGCCAGAACGCCGTGTTCGTTCAAAGAAAATCCCATCGTTGTCTGTGCCGTTTTCAACGCACCCCCATTCCTGCGCACGGCATCCAGAATATCGTGCGTGCGCCAAACGTCCTCGTCTGACATCGGGTCGAACTGCGAGGGGTCAGAGCACGAAACGTCGACCAGGTACGTGCCAGTCTGATGATCGGCGAGCGAATCAGTCACGCCATCTTTGTTCAGCTTCACTACGTTCTTGCACGATATGGAACAACACCTAATGCCGCCAAAGCCTTTCGTGTCGAAGAACGCTTTCGTCGCAACTTCGTCACCGATCAACCGCTGAAACTTGAAATACATAATCCGCGATTGGCCACCGCACGGCACGCTGACGCCTGCCACGGCGACGCTGTCGGAGCCGAGCAGGAGCGAACGCAGGAGCGCCTTGGCCGCAGCTGGGAAGCCTCCCTGCAGATTTTTAGCGATGGTGGCGCGCAGCACGCCAACGGGCAGCCATGCCTCTTCGCATCGCAGATAGCGTCCCATCTCAAGTATGCCTATATACCAGCACGTGGTCTTTCGCTTGTTGTTCAACCTCAAAACATCGCCAGGCACCGCGTCATCTATGTACAGCGCCAGGCGCCACGGCCTGTCGAAACTATTCGGTGACCTCGCCACTGCATTCTCGAACTCCTCTCTGAAACCCGCGCACTGGGCAAGACACCTCGGGAGGAGAAGTTGATACTTGGCGATGGTCCAGTCAAAGGCGTCGCCACCCTGCTTTTGCAGCGTAAGCTGAACGAGAACGTCCGCAGTGAACGTATCCACGCACTCCCGCACATCTCGCCGAGACGCCGCTTCATCTCTTCCCAGCGCGGCGAGCGCCGCCACGACGTCGCTCTCGCTGAAGTTCCGCCTGCTCAACATATCGAGGATCCTCTGCCGTTTCGCGAGCGGCTCCATGGCCGACAGAGGCGAGCGGGGAGGCAGCGGTGGAGGGGCGGGAGGCGGGACAGGGCGCCGATCGCCCGATGCTGAAATGGCTGCGGAAAGAACGACGGGGCGGAGATGCTGAACCTACATCAGCACAAGCAGCAGGAGAAGGATGATGGGGGAGTGAGGGGAAGGGATGTGTGAAAAGGGGCGAGGCGAAGGAGGAGGGAGAGGAGGAGGAGGGAGAGGAGCGGGAGGAGGCGTGGAATGGAAGCACGGGGAACGCAAGGAAGGAGCGATCAGGAGCGATCAGATGAAAGGACAGCGTATACGCCCATGGCCTACGGTGACCTGGCCCGCTTGAGGGTTAAAACTGAGGCCCCAGTTTGGCCTCAGTTTTAACCCTCGGGGGGTGGAACGCGACCCCTCGTCGACGTCGTCTGGGTCGTTCCACCCCCCCTTGCACCGAGGCCAATAAGTCCTTGTGACTCCGAGGAAGAGGAGGAGGAGGAGGAATGGAAGTACGGTGGATGAGAGGAAGAAATGGCCGACGAAAGGAATGAGCGACTAGCGGATAACCTGCTCAGCGATTGAACCGCTGCTGAGCTTGAGAAGAGGAAGAAAATGATTGGCGGATGATCCGCCGAGCGGTTGATCCGCTTTTTTTTGATTGATGGATTTTTCAGCGGTTGAGCCGCGGCTGAGCTTGAGAAGAGGAAGAAAATGATTGGCGGATGATCCGCCGAGCGGTTGAACCGCTTTTTTTATCGATGGGTTTTCCACGAGCAACTTCCCATTGAAGTCGGTGTGAGTTAACCCCGAGCGCTACTGCAAACTGAGCGCTATCCCGTGATCGCGGCGTGTCCCCTGAGACTAGCAAGTGCAGTCGGGGCTCGCGCGGTCGGGCGCCATCCGTGGCACTACCCACGTCATGGCAAACTGCAGGGCTAATCGAGCGCTGGGTCATGTCAGCCCCTCGTCGTCAGGGCGGACCTGAAGCCAAAGCTGGCTGGAAGCATGCACGGTGCCTCCCGCGCGACTGCAGCGCCGACCTAACACGTCGTCTCCGCAGAGACTCAGACGGGCAGTGAGAAGACGGGCGGTCACGGCAGACGCAGACGGGGAGAGCCTACACGTCGTCCCCGCTCGGAACGTTGCTCTTCGCAGTGCTCAGCAGCTTGGAAAGGAGCGCGGCAGCTTCGATCGAAGTCTTCACAAGGTCATCCACTTCAGCCACCGTTGTCGTCACCTCACCCCCCATGCCACGCTCGTCGTGGACCTTCCTGAACTCAGAGTAAAGCTTCTCAAGCTCCTTGAGCTTTTTCTTGGCTGGATCGATGGTGTACTTCGGCACGTGCTTCGACATCGGATCCTTGAGATCGCGATCAAGAGAAATCCTGGGCCTCTCGATCTTGCACAAGACGCGGGTCGCCAGGGCAACGTTCTTCTTGGCCTGTTTGGCTTTCTCTTGCTCGAGCTTCCTCTGTTTCGCCTGCAGGCCCTTGTCATTCTCAGACTTCGAGTCCGAATCCGAATCCGAGGTCGAGGACGCTGCGCGCTTCTTGGACTTCTTGTCCTTCCTGTCGCGCTTGTCCTTCTTGTCGGCCTTCTTGGATTTCTTGGACTGCTTCTTGGATTTCTTCTGTTTCTTCGACTTCTTCCCCTTCTTGCTGCTCGTCTTGCTCGAGCCGCTTTCCGAATCATCTGATTCGCTCTTGCCTGGAGCTGGCTGCGTCGGCTGCGTCGGAGGCGGCGCCTTCGCCTTCGCTTTCAGCTCCTGCACCTCGGCGCGGGCGAGCTGCTCGATCGTTTTCGAATAGCCACCCCTGATGTCCACGCGGTAGCAAGTTCCGAGGATCTTGTGTTCCTCGGTGTCCTTGCACTCCTTCTCGATGCGTGTAACATCGAACCCACGCTGGGCGTAAACTGACAACGGCAGATACTCCCCGCCCACTTGGGCAACCTCCTGCTCGATCCGAGTCGTCGTGAGAGTCTGGACGAACAGCTCCTCGAGCTGATCCTTACCAGCCTTCTCCTTTGCATCTTGCCAGAACTTCGCTTGCACTGAGGAGTCAAGCCTCCTGAAGCTGGCAGGTGGCCACGATCCGAACAAGCGGGACAACTGCGTTCCGCGCGTGTTGCACTTTTCGCACTTCCACGAGCCCTGGCCTTTCCCAATCAGTGGTGCCCTCAAGACATCGACCTCTTGCTTGCACCTGTAGCACGTTGGGTTCGACGGCTCGTGCTTGACCTCAGGACCTTGCCAGACGAAGACCTCGCCTGGAGTGGGAGTCGGCTTGAGCACCGGGGGAGAAGCCTTGTCTGCCACCTCCTGAGTCGGAGTCGGCGAGCAGGCGGCGTCTTCGACGGCAAGCGGTTCGGACGAGGCAGCGGCCCCCGACGAGGCAACATCGTCGCCTTCGGGCGCATCCTCGAAGTCTCCCAAGTCGGCCACCTCAGGAGCTGCGAGCGCCAGCGTCGTCGCCGTCGGGCTATCGGCAGCCTCCGAGCCAGAGACAACCGACCCAGGCGACTTGAACTTTGTCCACCAAGCAACTGTTGCGTCATTCGCCATCTCGACGGTGGCCGTCTTGCTCTTCGACTTGGCCTTGGCTTTGGCCTTGCCCTTGGCCTTAGCCGTCGGCACGGGCGCCGCGGCAGGCGGTGGCATCAAGGCCAACTGCAGCGACATCGGAACCGCGAGAGGCGAGATGGGACACGGGGGCGCAGAAGCAAGGAGCCCGCGCGCGTTGCCCTGCAAGCACAACGGCTGCGGATGGAGGAGAGGAGGATGCGGTACGTGGAGAGAAAAAAACAACTGGTCCAGAACACGATCTGTGCAAATGTTTTCCCCTGGAGGTACGCGAAGGCGCGGAGAGAAGAGAAGAACGGATCCTATCGAGTCGCGCTTCGTTATAGCAGAACGGTTTCAATCGAGACGAGGGAGGGGTAAGATAAACGGAGTACCACGCTCAGTGTGCCAGAGGAAAAGGAGGATTTGTTTCGATTTCATTCGCACGCTCGGTTTGAGCTTCAGGGCGGGCGAAGGTGGATGTCCAAGATGGCGGGCGGCAAAATATCTGAAACCGCGGAGGAGGGCGATGACGGCCGATGACATCCGATAAGCCCGATAACATACCGATAACATCCGATAACATCCGATAACAACCGATAACATACCGATAACAGTTATCGGATGTCGCGCTAACATGCGATAACATCCGATAGCGATCACCGATAACACCCGATAACAACGTTATCGGATGCAATTTCGGCTCCGATAACCGTTATCGGACGTTATCGGACGTTATCGGACGTTATCGGATGTTATTTTGATGTTATCGGATGTGGTTTCGTTGCCGATAACATAGCGTTATCGGCGTTATCGGTTGTTATCGGTCGATCCGATAACATCGTTATCGAAACGTTATCGGTCGTTATCGGTTGTTATCGGTCACATCGTTGAGTAGCGAATGATCCGCTGTATGGCGGTCGACCCGCCGATGCCCTTCCCTTGGCGGATGATCCGCCGATCAGCGAGTGAACCGCTCGTGACAATGATCCAAGATGATGAGCGCAGCGACGAGGAAGGTGTGCTGGTGTTCCCAGCAAAGATTCGGCGTCCGAGCCCGCGAATGAGCACCCGACGTGGGCGTGCTAAGCGAGGCGCCGACGCGCGTGGCCAAAACCTGAGCTCCGCCAGCAGCCTAGCGCAGGGGGAGCACGCGCGTCGGCTGGACGTACGACTCGATCACCTCGACGCACTGCTGGATGCACGTGACCTCCTCGTTGAACGCCCGAGCCGCTTTGGCGCAGAGGTTGGCCGCGCTCTCCGCCGAGACCTTGGCACGCTTCAGCGAGTCGACGCAGGCCCTCACCTGCATCTCCGAGAGCGTGATGCGACCCGTGCCAGCACCCGTCGGCGGCGCGCTGATGGCGGGCTCCGCGGTGGGCTGCCACGGCAAGCTCTTGCGCTGCTTCTTCTGCCACCTGTCCTGCTCCTCGGCCCACTTCTTCTTGTCGACCTCCCAGGACTCGATCAAGTTGAAGTCGACGGCCGATTCAGCCTCGGAGCGCTCGAGCTCGTGGTAGGGCGACGTCACCAAGTGATGGATGATCGACTCCACGGCATCCTCGTACGAGTGGCACGACTTGATGGTCGCCGAGCGCTTGCTGCACTGCGAGCCAAAGGGGCACTTCCCACCCCACATGATCCACGTCGGGCTTCCGTCGTCAGCGTGCGCGGCAGCAGGCTGGACATCAGCGGAGGAGGACGCAGCGTCCGACATGGATGCGGAAGCTGGCGGCGACGGGCGGCCCACGTGCGCTTCGCGTTCGAGCCAAAACGCCTATACAGAAAAAACGGTGCGAGAGCATGTGCGTGGCGAACACACAGGCGGGTAAACCGCCATGGCGGGTGAGCCGCCGAGGAAGCACACGCGTGACGCGCGCGCAGCGACACTCGTGCACACACAGGCGGATAAACCGCCATGGCGGATGAGCCGCCGAGGAAGTACGCGTATTTTTTTCCAAGAACAATAGCGCGCGTCACAGGAAGGGCAACGGCCCGCGCCCGCTGGCGTCCTGCGAATTGGTCGCCCGCCGCTTAGGCCTGCGATGCGGCGACGGCGTCCGAGGCGCGGGGCGCTTGGACGTGGGCTGGAGGACGTTCTTGACCACGTGCGCGTCCTTGCCCTTGTCCGCGCCCTTGTGGCCGCCCTTGCTCTTGACGGCCGTGCCCTTGCGAACGCCCTTGTCGGAGCCCTTGTCCGTGTCCTCGTCGGAGCCCTTGCCGTGCTTGCCAGCAGTGCCCTTGCTGGAGACCGCCTCCTTGCTCTTGCCCTTGGCCGCGGGCCGCGCGATCGGCACGGGCGCGACCATCTTGGGCGTCGGGCGCGCCTTGCTGGTCGGAGGGTCGACCGTCGGCAGCACCATCCTCGGCTGGTGGGCCTTCGGTGGGGCGGCCATCATGCGCGCGACCGCCTTGGACTTGCTCGCGCGAGCGGCCTCGTCCTCCTGGAAGGCCTGGGTGCCTCGCTCCATGCCGAACTTCGCCACGAAGCTGTCTTGCCGCAAGCTGCGGCGTCGGTCCTCGTCCTCGAGGAAAGCCTCCGTGCCTCGCTCCTTGCCGAACTTCGCCTGGAACTCGGCAAGCCGCACGCTGCGGCCGCCGCGGGAGCCCCACCGACCGCTGTTCTGCCTCCAGGCTTGGCCCCTCCACTCCGTGGGCCCTCCCTGCAATGGGCCAGGGGGACCCCGCTGCCTGAATTTCTTGTGGCACTGGAACTCCAAGATCAGCGTCTTCTCGACGTTGATGACGGCGGGGTCGTTCCAGTCCACGGAGAGCGGACTCATCACCATGAGCAAGGCGATCCGCGCGAACTCTGGATCCCGCAGCATGAGCTGCTGGACGCGTTCCGCCGCGCCGTCGGGCATGGGCGCGTCGCCCGCGGAGTTCGCGTCGCCTTCACGCAGGACGTTGTCGACCGAGCGCTCCAGAGCGTCGACGTCGACGACCTGCTCTCGAGGGCGAACGGGGCGATCGACCTCCACCTCAAGAGTCGCCGACGCAGCAGAGCTCGAAGCAGCAGCTGCAGGCTCCTCCAGCGGGGTGTCGCGGACGTCCGCAGCCTCCACGTGGCCAGAGTCCTCGAGCACCTTCCTGAGGCAGCCGATCACGTGCGACCTCTCGGCGTCCATCTGATCGAACGCACCGTCGGCCTCTTCGAAGAAGCTCTGGAGGTCCTCGAAGGCGGACCTCTTCGGCGCCGCCATGGCGCCCTGCGCGCCGAGCCCGCCGCGCGCGCCCGCGCGCGCCCCTGCGAGCGCAAACGGCTACGGCATCGAACGCGCATGAACCTCCATTTTTGCCCGTTCTGGTCCAGAACCGCTACCGTTCTGGCCTAGAACCGCCACCGTTCTGCCCCTGTGGCTTCGATTCAGAGCGGGGGCGGTTCTGGACCAGAGCGGCGGTTCCCTTTTCACTGGCAAACTTCTGCTCGGTCTCATCCCTTCCTAGTCATGCCATCCCTCCATATTCCTGCTCAGACCTCCCTGCCCCGACCTGGCACAACGTGGTAAGTAGCGGATGATCCGCTGAAAGCGGTTGACCCGCACTTTTTTCAACGCCTTTTCTTTCAAAGCAGTGGCGCGCATAGAGGTGCAACGAGTTCACAGAAGAACGAGCTTCATCACGAGCGCAACGCGCGCCAGGCGAAGAAACCAAAAGCCGATGCCATCCGTAGCACTACCCACGTCATGGCAAAGTGCTCATACTGACGGCCATCCGTCGGCATGGCTGCACTGAATATGGCACGCGTCGTGCCGACAGCTACGCGTAGCCGTCACCCCCTCAGCCGACGCGCAGCCGATTCTCGATCCACTGCTTGGCGGCCTTCTTGGACGTCTCCTTCGTGTAGCCTGTGTTCGGGCCCCATTTGAACACCTTGGTCGAGCCAGGGCCCCTCCCGTAGTGCGCGACGCACTGGCTGCGCGTGTTCTCCACGCTGATTTTGGTCACCACCGCCGCCTTGCCAACAGGTGCCGACGCTGGTTTCTTCAGCACGCATGTCTTGGCAGCGGGCTTCGCCTTGGCCTTCGCTTTGGCCTTGGTCTCCTTCTCCTGCTGCATGGCAGCGTGTACCTGCATGGCCGCTGCTTCCACAGAGTCCACCTTCTTCGCTTTCTTCGCCTGCGGGGCCCCTCCTGCAGAGGCACCCGCCGAGTGGGCGTCCTCGAGGGCGAACTGACTGGGCTGAGGCTGCGGCGGCTGATGCTGCTGCTGCTGCTGCTGTTGCAGCTGTTCCTGGAGCTGCTTGACCTGCAATTGCAGGTTGTAGTTGTCTTGCTGCTGCTGCTGCAACTGCTGCTGCTGCTGTTGCTGCGGGAGGTCCGTTACCGCGAGCTGCCCTGCGGCCGACGTCGCAGCCGCTTGCACGCCAGCGAGGCTGCGCGGCTGCTTCCCTGCGAACGTCAACACCGCACCGTTCGCGAGCCTCTCTTGCTGAGGCTGCTGCAGCGTCTGACCCATCATATTCTGCAGAGCCTGCAAAAGTGGCGCCGACGACGCGGACCCTGCGCGCTGCCTCTCGCGCCACTTGAACGATTTAGCCACCACGGAGACATCGACGAAAGACACTCCGATGCTCGCAGGACCACCGCCGCCGTACGCAGAGGCCCACGTGGCGGGGAACGCAGCTCGGAACGCGTCGGGGTCAGCTGGGAGCGCGGCCATCTTCTCCAAGGGCTCTGCCTTGACCATGCCCTTCCACATCGTCTTGATGTGGTCAAAGGTGTCTTTCAAGAAGTGGGGGCTCATGCTGCGGGCCGCTGGGGCCCCATCTACGCAGATCGTCACGAGGGCCGTCACGTGCGCGAGGGTGCCTTCTGACGGGTTCTTGAGGCCCAGCTTCGACGAGAGAAACGACAGAACAGACCGAGCCTTGTGCAAGACGTCCCCATGGGGGTCGCTGAGCACGGCCCACACTTCACCACTCAAGAAATACGGGAAATGCTCGAAGTCCTGCGACTTCCACGCCCCGCCGCTGCTCGAGGCTGCCGTGGCCAAGGCGTTCTGCAACAGCTGTGCGTCGGCAGGCGCGAAGCCGTCTTGCTGCGCCAAACCCGCGAGACGAATGAGCAACTGGCCCTGCGGGCGCACCAATCCGACGAGCTCGACCAGCCGAGCAGCCTGTGCACCCGACGCCTGCTTCCACGCGGCTTCGCCCTGGTCCCTCGCAGCGCGCAGTAAGGGGCCCACCCCCTCGGCGCGCTGAAGGAGCTCCTGCTGGAGCGCCATTCTCGTGCAGGAGACGCGCCGCCGCCCCGCGGCAGCCCGAGCCAAAAGGGGCTGCGATAAAAGGCTGCGATGAAAGGCGGAAAAGGCTGCGGATGGGGGGGGAAGAGGGAGGAGGCGAGTGACCCGCCGACAGAAGATGGCGTAGAGCCGCCCGAGAACGCGGCTGATCCGCAAGATCGAAGGATGGGGGGCGCGCGGTTGATCCGCGGAAGGGGTGGGGAGGGGAAATGCGGCTGATCCGCAGAATGAGAGCATGCGGATCAGGAGGAAAGAAAGCGGTTGATCCGCCGCAGCATGCAAAGATAAGGAAGGCGGTGATCCGCCGAAGAGGGATGAGGAGGAGGATCAAGAAGGCGGTAATCCGCCGAAGAGGGAGGAGGAGGAGGAGGAGGAGGAAGGCGGTAACCCGCCGAAGAGGGACGAGGAGGAGGATCGAGAAGGCGGTAAGAGGGATGAGGAGGATCGAGAAGGCGGTAATCCGCCGAAGAGGGATGATGAGGAGGAAGGCGGTAATCCGCCGAAGAAGGATGAGGAGGAGGATCAAGAAGGCGGTAATCCGCCGAAGAGGGAGGAGGAGGAGGAGGAGGAGGAGGAGGAGGAGGAGCAGGAACATATGGAGGAGGAGTTTTTTTTGGCGTAACCTGACAAACGCTCAACGATCATCAAGCAAGCGCGCCCAGAAAACACGCACAACGCAGGCAAACCGCAGGTCCAACCAGCAGACGACGCCAACCAAAAAAACTGGCGCCCTTAAAAAAACAAACATCCGAACAAACACCTAGACTTATTCGACTTATTAAGTTGGCTAATAAGTGTATATATGTGTGTAGTTAAGTCTCTGTTAGCTACATGTTATGTGACATATTAGTATGTATGATGTTAACTATATGTACTACAAGCTACAACAACTCTGTCGGCCATCCAAGGAGGGGGTCTGGGTCCGGAGAGGGGCGGTATCGGTACTTTTTGGGTTCGCCACTGTTCGGCCTCCTGGAGGCCGTCGCTGGGGCCTGCGGGATCCCGTCACGAAGCGGCTCGAGGATGTGGAGCCAGCCCCGGGGAGAAAGGGTCGGGAAGTCTGGGGACCGGTGTTGGAAAAACCAAGGCACTGGTCGGCCACGCGCAGAGGGGTGTAGAGTCGGTGCGCTGAAGAAGGAACCCTTTTCGTTGGGGAGAGGCTCGGTGTTCCTTGTTTGTTCCAAAGTTTACCTCGGGTTTTCCCGAAGTTTTCCATGGGAAATCGAGGTTGAACTTATGGGAAAAAGGGGCCTCGTTCCTTATTTAGGGTTCCTTAGGTCAACGCCCCGACTGTAGGGGGAGGGGGGAAGGCTTCTTAGAAGCACCCCTGCTTCTCAGAAGCGGCGGGACTTGTCTGTAGATGTACAGCCTGCGCCTTCTAAGAAGCAGTCTCTTTCTAAGAAGCCTCCCCCCCTCCCCCTACCCCCCTCCATGTGCGCGCCGCCAGATCGGATGTCTGAACTCAGGTCTGCGACGGTAATGACTGATTCTGTCCCAGCGAAGCTGTTTCTCGCTCTCGGCCTCATCGGGCCTGGGGACCATCTCAAAAATATCAGGGAGGCAGAGATACCCCTGGGTAAGGGGTGGAGACCCCCTGTGGGGCCGCGGGTGTGGTCCTCTGTGCTGCCCAGGTGGGCTCCGAGCAGATGGGGTCGGAGGGCTGCGCCGCATCGCCGCTGCATCGGCGATGCGGCCCGATGCGGAGCCCCATTCTCTCCTCGCCGACGTCGCTGGTGCATCGCTGATACATCGCCGCTTGGGACGCGTGCCGATTTTTCTTCCCGTGAAGCAGGCGGGTGCTGAGGAAGCGAGTCCTCCTGGAGGTGTTCCACCGTCCCCGGGCTCGGGGGCCCTCCACGAATCCCGGGATCGTTGAGAGACGAGTCGGCATGAAGAGCTGGTCCTGGCTCTCCTCCTCGCGCTCCTCTCCAACCTCGCTTCCCCGGTTGATTTTTGATGCTCTTTGCGGTTGATCTTTAGTTGTCGCCCCGCTCTGTGATCTAATCCAGGCCTCCGCTTGCAGCTCTCTGATGACTGTTGAGGGGACCAGCGCCGATTGTGGACCTGCGTTGCCGTCGGTCCGACCACATCATCGGGACAAACAGATGAAGAGCTGGTCTTGCGTGGGGGCGAAGGCCCCCCTGGGTTCGGGTCCC
>CAUYUJ010014853.1:57500-62500 GCA_963575745.1 Prorocentrum cordatum | reverse complement strand
GCATCGCCGATGCATCGCCGATGCGGCGCGATCCTCCGACCACATCTACTCGGACCCTATCTAGGAGGTCT
Source organism: Prorocentrum cordatum (assembly GCA_963575745.1). Taxonomy (NCBI): domain Eukaryota; class Dinophyceae; order Prorocentrales; family Prorocentraceae; genus Prorocentrum; species Prorocentrum cordatum. Next base: position 62,429 of record CAUYUJ010014853.1, on the reverse strand, counting down.
CTATTATAGCGGCGCTACAGGGCGATGGTAGAGCCGCTCTGCGAGAGCGCTCCGGAACTCTCTCGGAACACTCTGAGAAGGCCGCGGCGCCCGAAACATCTTCCAGAGCCGCGGGATGCCAGAGATTTTCGATCTACCCTGAGATCTTGGCGTTGCATTTTTCTCACAGCAGGCGTTTCCTCACAGTTTCGGGCCCTGGGAACCTCACAGATCGATCCGGCTCGAAACATTACCAGAAAAATGGGGTCCAGGACTTTGGTGGCGATGTTCTGCGATGTCGCATTTTTTGTGTTTGCAATTTCATATTTGAGGGCATCCTCACCCGATCTCATCCTCGTCCTCACCCATTGTTATATCGTCCTGGCTTCAGAGCCGCAGGCTCTCAGAGATTCTCGATCTGTCCCCACCCGAGTTTTATCCTCGCCCTCACCCGATGTTATATCCTCGCCCTGGCCTCCAGAGCCGCCAGATCCCAGAGATTCTCGATCTGTCCCCACCCGAGTTTTATCCTCGCCCTCACCCGATGTTCTATCCTCGCCCTGGCCTCCAGAGCCGCAGGGTCTCAGAGATTCTCGATCTGCCCTCGTCCGAGTTGCATCCCCGCGCTCTCCCGATGTTCTATCCGCACCCTGGCCGCCGGAGCCGCGGGCTCTCTCAGAGCTTCTCGATCTGCCCCGTCTGAGTTTCATCCCCGTCCTCACCCGATGTCATCCCCGCCCTGGTCTCCAGAGCCGCGGGAGCTCAGAGATCCTCCATCTGTCCTCGCCCGGATTTCCCGGACCCCCGACGCCGTGACCTTTTCACCACGTCGACCCCCGGAGGTCTGGACCGCTTCCCCCGGACCGGGTTCTCGTCCTGAGTTCTTTTTGGACGGATCCGAGGCCAGGCACGGGCACCCGGAGGCCGAAAATAGCTAACAAGTTCCGTCGGAAGTTCTAACCAACGCGAGGAGTTCTGGGGAGGGTCCCAGAATAGCGAAAACTATTTTAAAAAAACGAATCAAAAAATAAAAAAGCGAATCGCAGCTTTCTGCTAACGCGAGGGGGTCTGGGCCTGTCCTTGCCCCAATTGTCAATCCTCGCCCTGGCTTCGTTTTATGCCTGTGCGCGCGGCGCGGCACGCCCGACGCCCCTGGAGGGGAGGGGAGGAGGAGGAGGAGGAGGAGGAGGAGGAGGAGGAGGAGGAGGAGGAGGAGGAGAGGGGAGGAGGAGGAGGAGGAGGAGGAGGAGGAGGAGGAGGAGGAGGAGGAGGCGGAGGAGGAGGAGAGGAGGAGGAGGAGGAGAGGAGGAGAGGAGGAGGGGGAGGGGGAGGAGGAGAGGAGGAGGAGGAGGGAGGAGGAGGAGGCGGAGGAGGCGGAGGGGGAGGAGGAGGCGGTGGAGGAGGATGAGGCGGAGGAGGAGGAGAGGAGAGGAGAGGAGAGGAGGAGGAGGAGGAGGAGCAGGAGAGGACAGGAGGATATGGGGGAGGGGGAGCAGGAGGAGGAGGAGAAGAATGAGGAGGAGGAGGAGAAGGAGGAGGAGGAGGAGGAGGACGGAGGAGGAGGAGGAGGAGGAGGAGGAGGAGGAGGAGGAGGAGGAGGAGGAGGAGGAGGAGGAGGAGGAGGAGGAGGAGGAGGAGAGGAGGTGGAGGAGGAGGAGGAGGAGGAGAAGGAGGAGAAGGAGGAGGAGGAGGATGGGGAGGAGGTGGAGAAGGAGGAGGGGGCGGAATGGGTGGAGGAGGAGGAGGAGGAGGAGGAGGAGGAGGAGGAGCATCGAGGAGGAGGAGGAGGAGGAGGAGGAGGGAGAATAGGAGGGGGACGAGGAGGAGGAGGAGAAGGAGGAGGAGAGAGGGGAAGGAGGTTTCAGAGAATCTCGATCTGTCCTCGCCCGAGTGGGTGTTATCCTTTCTGGCTCGGTCCTGCCCAGACTCCCGACGTCATGATTTCTTCATGTCGACGTCGACCCCCAGAATTCTACACCCTTTCCCCGTCCCCAGGACCGTCTTCTCATCCCGAGTCGCTTTTTGACGGCCCCGAGGCCTGGTAAAGGCCCGCAGGGGCCGAAATTGGCGAAAAAATCCCCGTCAATTTTTTTTCATGACCCGAGGGGGTCTGGGTCCTATGCCTTTGCGCGAGAGGCCTCCTCCTGCTCCTGCTGCTGCTCCTCCTCCTCCTCCTCCTCCTCCTCCTCCCTCCTCCTCCTCCTCCCTCCTCCTCCTCCTCCTCCTCCCTCCTCCTCCTCCTCCTCCTCCTCGTCCTATGCCTGTGCGCGGGGAGCGCAGCGCCGCGCGGCGCTCCTTCCGCGACGAGGCGCGCGAAGCCCTGGCCGCCTACCTGGCGCTGCAGGAGCTCGGCGGCGCCCGGGGGGTCGCCGCTTCGCCCCTGCTGCGCGACCGGGCCGCGGAGGCTCGCCCTCTCGAGGAAGAAAACACGGCATCCTCGTCCTCCTCGTCCTCGTCGTCCTCACCCTCCCACTCGAACCCTCCGCCTCCTCCTGCTACTGCTGCTGCTGCTGCTGCTCCTCCTCCTCCTCCTCCTCCTCCTCCTCCTGCTCCTCCGCCTCCTGCTGCTGCTCCTCCTCTTGCTGCTGCTGCTGCTGCTGCTCCTCCTCCTCCTCCTCCTCCTCCTCCTCCTCCTCATCCTTCTCATCCTCCCCCTTGCCTCCTCCTCCTCCGCCTCCTCGTCTTCCTCTTCCTCCTCCTCCTCCTGGCCAGGGTCAGTGCAGGCGCCCAGCTGAGCGGCGCAAGACAGCGGGGTCGCCTGCGCCGGCATGGGCGCGCAAGCTGCCCCTGCAGGTCGCGCGTGCCCAGGCCCCCTCGCGCTGGGACAAAATCACGACGGGAGGTTTTTCGCCATTTCCGGCTTCCGGGGGCCCTTACCGAACCCCAGGGCCGTCCAAAAGCGACTCACAGGATGAGAGGCCGGTCCCGGGGAAGCGGTACAGACCTCCAGGGGTAAGCGCGGTGGAAAAAAACACGACGTCGGGGGTCTGGGATGTTGACTCTTGCCTCGTGTTCGGCTCTTGCCTCGTTTTCAGCCCTCGCCTCGTGTTCGGCCCCTGCCTCGTTTTCGGCTCCTGCCTCGGGGAAGGACTCCCGGCTCTTGCCTCTGATTTCGGGCGTCGTGGGCCTCTTTTTGTTGTTGTTGTTGTTGTTGTTGTTGGTGGTGGTGTTGTTGTTGTTGTTGATGTTGTTGTTGTTGTTGTTGTTGTTGTTGCTGCTGTTGCTGTTGTTGTTGTTGTTGTCGTTGTCGTTGTCGCTGTCGTTGTCGTTGTTGTTGTTGTTGTTGTTGTGGTGGTTGGTGTTGTTGTTGTTGGTGTTGTTGTTGATGATGTTGTTGTTGTCGTTGTTGCTGTTGCTGTTGTTGTTGTTGTTGTTGTTGTTGTTGTTGCTGTTGTTGTTGTTGTTGGTGGTGGTGTTGTTGAACATTATTAATTCTAAAGAATAATTATTGTTGGGACCCCTGGTGCACGGCCCCCCCGCCGCGCCTAGGCCGCAGCTACATTTTCATCATTTTTTCGCGAAAGCTTCAGAAAAGTGGATGGGGTCCAGATCCGGTTGTTTTGTTGTAATCCGTTTTCCCTTGCAAAAAACACTATAAAATGACATTTCTTGTTCTAATATAATCAAATTTCAAGAATCCCTTGCAAAAAATAAGGTAAAGTGGACATTCGCGCGCGCAAGACGAAATCCTTCCAAAAGCTTAGTGTTCGGAGCGATTTTAACATAAAAACATCAAAAAACCAATGGTTTTTCAACAAAAAAATGTCAAAATCTCATCCCGCGCGCTCTTGCGGATTCGTAGGAAACCCAACACTTTTTAAACATTTCTGTCAAACGGGCTTTTGCGAGCAACTTTTTCGAACTTCTGCGACAACGGTTGCGCACCTGCCAGGGCCATCATCCCTGTCAAATAATACCATGCGGGACACATTCGTTTTTTCTTCGCGCGCGCACGCCGTCGTCGTCGGCCGCGGGGCCCTGAATAGTAGCCACGGTCGTCCGCATGCCACGAAGTGAAGTGTCCGAACGTCATAGGGCGGGAAGCTGGGTGTGGGTGGTGGCGAAGAGTCGTTTGGAAATTTGGTAGAGCTTGAACCGGCCCCCCCACAAAGTGGGGGTATTGCCCGCCTCCTATGAAAACCCTGGCACTGGTGAGAACGGTGTGTCCCCACGTGCTAGTAATTGTGGTTGTTGTTGCTGTTGCTGTTGTTGTTGTTGTTGTGGTTGTTGTTGTTGGTGGTGTTGTTGTTGTTGTTGTTGTTGTTGTTGTTGTTGTTGTTGTTGTTGTTCGTCTTTGCCTGGGGCTGCTCTGGGAGGCCTTCGTCGCCCCGGCGGGATCCCCCTCCCAAGTGCGGGTCCGAACGCAGCGCGGGAGAGGTCTGGGGAGCATAGCGGTGTCGGCCTCTGTCGGTTCCCCCCACGGACATACAGCACGCACCCCGGGCCCGGCCCGGGAGAGGTTGGGGGAGCCCACGCCGGTCGTTGACAGTAGGTACTTCTGGAGTCCCAGATCTCAAGATAATTCAAGCGCCTGCTACTTCGATGATCGAGTGGCTTTGCCTGCTCCGCCCTCCTCAGGGGGCGGACGGAGCCCAATCTGCTTCCAACGCCATCCTGCTTCGTGTTTCTACCTGCTGCTTCCGCGTGTGGCGGTGTCGGTATCTGCTGGCTCCCCCGTGGACAGAAGCTCTCGGAGGGTCGCACGTGGCTCCCTCGATCTGCGCCATCGCGCCGACCCCATGGCGCGAGCACCGCGCGGCGGGGAGGGGGGTCCAGCGCGGCTCCCAGAAGGCCTCGGCGGGCCTCGGAGCAACATTGCAGCGCGGCAGTTGTTGGCTCCTCTCTCTCCTCGGGCGCAGAGAAGTATGCGCACGTGCACCGATCCTGGCCAGGCCCATCCTGGGCCCAGGAGCGGTGCATGTGTGCTTGCCTGGCCAAGTCAGGGGGGCG